>JANHFT010000612.1:141861-169050 GCA_032467955.1 Pseudoxenodon macrops | reverse complement strand
TAGACTGTCTACTGTTGACCTCACCCCATTCCTAAGAGGTCTGTAAGGGGCGTGCATAAGCGCACCAACGTGCCTACCGTCCCTGTCCTACTGTCCCCATTTATTTGTACCCATTTCCTGTGTCATGTTTATACTTATACCTGTTATCTCGTACATGTTTGACAAACTAAATAAATAAATAAAATAAATAAATACTTCTCAACAAGGTAAGCCAAAAACAGGTTCCTTGTGTATCCCTTCCCTTGTAAATTCATTATGACCCTATTCTCTCTAGCAGAGTAAAATTATATTATAAAAACCCATTGTAGCTATTCCTCAAAATGAAGTCACAGTGTTCTCAGTATGGACTTTAGAAAGATGTTTTTGAAACTTTGGCATTGTGTCGTTCAATGGTTTTAAAATTACATTCATGTCCAATGATATGCACTTACTCAAAAATTATTTTATTTCTTACTCTGTAGTTAGAAATGATTGCAATGGAAAATCCAGCTGATTTGAAAAAGCAGTTGTATGTAGAATTTGAAGGAGAACAAGGGGTTGATGAAGGAGGAGTTTCCAAAGAATTTTTTCAACTAGTTGTAGAAGAAATCTTCAACCCCGATATTGGTAAGTAAGTAATTTTCATGGTTAGTGTGTGGTTAATTGCACTCCTCGCCATTTTTTCACTGCATGTTTTGTGATTAAAGTATTGTGCCAAGACTGAGGAAAGCCAGCCTCAAGTCCATCCCCTATCATGGAAATTTGCTGGATGACGGCCGCACTCACCAGCCCAGCCTTGCTGTTCTGAAGAAAAAGTGAATGAAGATCTCCTTGTAAGCTACTTTGAGCTGATTTGTGGCAGGAAAGTGAGATAAAAATCTACCAAATACATAAAGCATTTAGTCATAACATCATTGGGTGGAATCTGCTGACCTCAAATAAAAATGAAATTGACATGGTTTCATGCAATACCCAAATACAAAAAAGTTTGGAACATTTGTACTATTATCTTTTTTCCGGATCTATATAGTATTAAAGATAACGCACAAAAGTATCATTTGTTAGTCTTGATAAAAGCCTGAACTCTTGGTTGTTTTCTCTCAATGTTCAGCTTTTAAAATTATGTTCGTTTAAAATGAACAATGGTGGCTTTATCATTTTGGGCTTTCATATAAAGTGCAGATGTCTATTCAATGTGCGCACAGTATATTGTGAATTAAAATGACTAAATAATACATGGAATTTAAAAGTGAAAAATTCATAATCAGAATATGTCTAGTTATTGAACTGTTATTATTAAATCTGAAATCCTGTAACTTTTTTTTATACAGGAATGTTCACTTACGATGAGTCCACAAAATTGTTTTGGTTTAACCCATCCTCTTTTGAAACTGAAGGACAGTTTACACTGATTGGGATTGTATTGGGCCTGGCTATTTACAATAATTGTATTCTGGATGTCCATTTTCCAATGGTTGTCTATAGGAAATTAATGGGCAAAAAAGGAACTTTTCGTGATCTGGCAGACTCTCATCCTGTAAGTCCTTTAAAGTTTTCCTACTGTTTGGTAGTCTGCACTGCAGTGTGGTTATATTTTAAATCTGGTGCCACTATAGTATATTCTGATTGTTTACCTTTGTATGAATGTCTACATCTCTTATTTTTAATTAAAAAAACTTGTGAAATGAGGATCTCAGAATTCCCTAGAGAAGTAATAATAATTTGCTGAGATTGTATCTGGTACTGCATTAATACAAGCTATCAATCATATGACTGCTAATGTGGATTTTAAGAATATTAGTATCAAATAAGATTTGTACACATCTAATAAATATACTCTAGAACTCTGCTAACCTTGAAAAAAATGGCCACACACTGTAATTTGTCTGAAACAGAATTCAATATTTACAGGCTTAATTTATAAAAATGTATAATGTGGCTTTTCCTCAGGATGCCTTAACTAACAAAGGTTCTTTGTTATTTCTTTTTAAATGGCTGTGTAATCTTAACATTGCACACTAGCTTGTTCCAAGTGATAGAGGCTAGTGGAGTATGAGATAGCAAAGCCATATTTTGAGGAGGGAACAGCTCCCAGGTTCATTAGCTTCTAAAGCATAATTAGTTGTCATTAGGTTATTGGTATGTTCCCAATATTGCATAGGATTTTAATTGAAGAAAAACTGTGTATATGAGGAATGGTGATGAGTGATTTAAATTTTGTGACTTTTTCAGCCAAACTTGCCATCTTTTTTCCAGCTATTGGAAACAATATTTTCCCAGGATCTGAAAAAACAGCCTTTAAAGGGTAGCTTCATTAAAACAAGGCATCCTTTGGGGAAAGAAACAAATTAACACACTTCCTTCTTCTCTCATCAAATTCTCAATCTCCAACAGTTACTTTTAATATTCAAATGACTGTTACAAGTAGATGCCTACATCTAGCTTGGTTCTTAATGTTTGTACACATTCTATGCATCAGGCTTCTTGTAGCACTTTTTAAGACTAAATGAAATATATTTACTGTTTTAGGTTCTCTACCAGAGTTTAAGAGACTTGTTGCAGTATGAGGGAAGTGTGGAAGACGATATGATGATAACCTTCCAGATATCTCATACAGATCTCTTTGGTAATCCAATGATGCATGATTTAAAGGAAAATGGAGATAAAATCCCTATTACAAATGAAAACAGAAAGGTAATATAATATGGCTGCCACCAATTATACAGTGATTATCTAAGTAAGTGGTATTCCAAAACTGCAAAGACAGCATATTGAGTAAATTACATTCTGCAACCTGTTTGTATTATGCAAATTTATTTTTTCAGGATCTTTGCTTATATGATTTGCATTGTTTTAAATACTATAATGACCCATGCCACAGTAGGGACAAAAAGTATATAGAGCACTAAAGTCTGTTCTCTATCATCAGAAGAATAGTATATAAGGAAAAGAAGCATGAGTGCAGCCTGTGCTTGGATGTGCAATAAGGATCTCTGGGTTTTTTTAAGCTAATATTTTTTAATTTAATATTAAAATAAGAGAATGACAATTAATGTAAAAGCAAGTCAGGAAAGCACATCAATAACTTTGATTATTAGTTACTATTCAGTTCAGTTAATTGACAATCATAGCATGTGAGGTGAAGAGGCTACTCTGAATAAAAATATATCTTGTGTTAGATAGGGACTCCTTTGTTAAGGAATCGAAAGCCACTGTTCACTAGCAACTTAAGAAAAATTCTAATAACGTCATTCGATTTGAGCCTTGTTAGAGGTGAATGGTAGAAAAAGAAGACATGAAATACATGTTTATGAAATAATCCGAAGTTTGAAGAATCGGTAAAATCTTACAGATGTGTAAAGTCTTAGGGCTACTAAACAAGAGGAAGTTCACGTCTAGTTTTTGAGAGGATGTTGGGAAGAGCATAGTTCTCTTTATTTGAGACAAAGGCTCATACCTGACCTAGTAAAGAAGCTTGGTGTATCTGCTTTTTTTATTAAACAGGAATTTGTTAATATGTATTCGGACTACATTCTGAACAAATCAGTGGAAAAACAATTTAAGGCCTTTCGAAGAGGATTCCACATGGTAACCAACGAATCTCCCCTAAAATATTTATTTAGACCTGAGGAGATTGAATTGCTTATTTGCGGAAGTAGGGTAAGGCATTTTAATTGAATGGGGGAAAATGTATTGGTTTTGCTGTTGGTGCTAAATTGTATAATGGTGATACACTATATTCTATTTACAGAATCTAGACTTCCAAGCCCTAGAAGAAACCACAGAATATGATGGTGGCTACACCAGAGATTCTCTTATAATTAGGTATGGGAACTAAGCTTTTCTACGTATAGTTACAGAAAGCAGTACTTATATCTCCAAACAAGGAAAATAGCCAAATATGATACAAGCCTCATAATTATAAAAGAAAGGGGGAAACTTGAAAGCCTTCAATCTTTAGCTAGACTCTCAAACGAGATGTCACGTGATGGGCATGGTTGCTAAAATAAAAGTAGTAAAAATTGGACTGATCTCCATTTCATGTTTTTCAAACTGCAAGATCCTATAAAGCATCAGTTAACTCTCTATGCATATATTGGAGTCACAATCAGTCTCCTTACTTAAAATTTATTATTTTAGGTATCGTGTATAAATAACTTATATTTCGATAACTGCCTTGAGTGGCTGATAAAGTTAGTTGTGTCGGCTCTTGGGCTTTTCCAAAAAAGATGACAAAACCAAGTTGTCTCACCATTCCTGTATTTTCTACCAGCTAGCAGTGTGTGCTTACTAGCATTTCAACCCTCTTGGACTGTGTAAGGGAGACATTAGACATCTCTTTTCTAACCAGTGATTAAAGCTTTCTTACTCTCAACTGAGTAACTTGAGTTTTACTGCATTGGTGAAATTTGCATCCCACAAAAGAGGGTAATTAGAAAGTCACCACTATTAAAGATGGAATCTGGTCACAGTAAGATCCATATGGATATATGAAGTGCTCTGCTTATGCAGGCATCATAATTGACCTGTTCTAATCTCTGTACATAGGGGGATTTACGTTTTGACAGTCACTTTCATATAATTTTGAAATACCCCAATCACTTATTCCTAAAAAGAAAACAAATCTATGCTGAGCTTTCTGCAGTCCACATACAGAAGGTAACCAGATTTCCTTCTGTATAAGTTATTTTAGAGATTATGTCTTTAACAAGACAGAAAATTATATTTTATATTATAATCTTGTCCCTATGAAGATTCTCAGTCATCCAGATCATGGTTGTCCCAAAGATGCTTTCTCAAGAGGCAACTGAACTTTCTGCTTTTTCTTTGAAGACATTTCATTTCTCATCCAAGAAGCTTCTTCAGCTCTGACTGGATGGTGGGAAATGGAAGAATTTATATTCCTTGCAGACAGCTGGTCAAATGAGTATGAGCATGTTAGATTGTCTACAAGGAGTATAAATCCTTCCATTTCCCACCATCCAGTCAGAGCTTCTTGGATGAGAAGCAAAAACGTCTTCAAAGAAAAAACAGAAAATCCAATTGCCTCTTGAAAAAAGCACCTTTGGGGTTATTATAATCTTGTATTAGCTACTTCTGAAGCAAATGTCAAAAGGCAAGCTTTATGCAGATTATCGCTAAGCAGTCATTTGTGTTATTTGGGCTGCATAATTTCTTTTTCTGTTTAATTTTCACTGCAGGGAATTTTGGGAAATAGTCCATTCATTTACAGATGAGCAAAAAAGACTCTTCCTCCAGTTTACAACAGGGACAGACAGAGCACCAGTAGGAGGACTTGGAAAACTAAAGATGATTATAGCCAAAAATGGCCCTGACACCGAAAGGTAAAGTCTTTAAAATTCAGAAATAGGTAGAAAATGTAGTTAAGCAATAGGCTTTCCACTTTATCCCAAATTAGGGTTATATAAACTTACCCATAACAGCATTTGAATAACCTAATTCTTTAAAAAGTGAAAAATAAAACATGGATAAAATATCAGTATTTCTTATGCTAAACTAATAGAACTGTTTATATTTCGAGACCATTCTGAGACTCGGTTCTTTTCTTTCTCCAGGTTACCTACATCTCATACATGCTTTAATGTCCTCTTGCTTCCGGAATATTCCAGCAAAGAGAAACTTAAGGAGAGATTGTTGAAGGCCATCACATATGCCAAAGGATTTGGCATGCTGTAATGAATTAAATAAAAGGGATAAAACGATTGGTGGCAATGGTGTCCCTGTCCAAAAATCAATAAGAGAAAACCCACAAAAGGCCATAAGCTATAGCAAGCAAGCTACCGTAGTCACCTGTATTTGGGCCTCCCTTCTTCACTTGGGGACTCTGGGCTGGAACAGCAGATTTCAGCTGCTTCTATGAACAAATTATTTTCTTTTAGTGTGAAAGTGTTACATATTCTTTCACTTGTATGTACAGAGAGGTTTTCCTGAATATTTATTTTAAAGGGTTAAATCACTTTTGCTTGTGTTTTATTACTGCTTGAAGTTGAGCCTTTTTGAGTATTTACAAGAAAACAAAACTGTACTCTCCCAAGGAAAATATTGCCATCATTTGTAGATTGTGTAACCTTTTAAGTATGTGCTACATTTTTGTCCCAGTTATCAAATCAAAATTGGGAACTGTACTTTTTGAACAGTTTTGCTTTTGAAACTTGAAGTCTTGGAAAACAAAATGGTGTGATGCAATGACTGCTGTTCTAGCCCCCAAAGACATTTGTGGAAAAGCATTAGAATCAATAAAGATGGAAGGGAGAACTTGGAATGTTAAATTACAGCCTTCAGACCTTTACTTTTAGCCACAGCACAACAATTAAACAAAAACAAAAAGCCATTTCATTATATATGTTGTCTTTCACATGTCTTGTAGCATAACGGGTTTTTAATTAGCAAGATTTCTAGCCATATAGAAATGTGAGCATAATTCATTTCACCTTTTTTTCTTTTTGAGAAAAATATTTACTGGGAAAAGTGCATTTCAGCCAAGCAACTTTAGAGTATAGGAAAATGTGGGAGAAATCAGAATGTTGGGTCTATAAACAAAAGCATGTGAAGTGCACTTAAAAAGAATCTATTGATTTCTCTTACATTGATATTTTAAATAGACAATTCAGTCTTCCCTGCAAGCTTTTTTTAAAGAAATGTACTGC
The DNA here is from genome assembly GCA_032467955.1 of Pseudoxenodon macrops. Taxonomy (NCBI): domain Eukaryota; kingdom Metazoa; phylum Chordata; class Lepidosauria; order Squamata; family Pseudoxenodontidae; genus Pseudoxenodon; species Pseudoxenodon macrops. Next base: position 162,403 of record JANHFT010000612.1, on the reverse strand, counting down.
TGTTTCTTTATCAAGGCATATGATCAGTGCTGCAGCAAGGAGATGCCTTTTTTCTCTCTTCTCATCTAGCAACAGGGGAAAATAATTTTTAAGGGACACCTTTGCATTGTAATACTCCAAGTTATTCAATGTGTAGAAAGTAAATCCTAAATTCACTTCTCTCTTTTACATGGCATATCATAAGTTCAGAATGTAAAACCTTTACCTTTCTACAGAGCATCCCTACACACTGCTCATTGCTGCTATTACAGTATGAATAAAAGGATCATACATGTTTTATCAAGACAATACAGGTGGTGTTCCTCTCACTGTAAATGTCAGCTAATGTGCAGAAGTGAGCTTGTGCCTTGGTGATAGCTAGTCCTGCAATTGGTGCAGAATTGGTATTAGTGAAAAAAGACTTAAACTCTGAAATCCTTGGAAGGGGAAACTGTCTTTCAGGATTGCTTTACTTTTAAAACAATAGTAATAGAAACAGACAATTCTTCTGTAACTACAATGTCAAATAAAATAACAATGCTGGTCCAGTGACGAAGAAAAAAACTCATGTTCTTAGTATGATATTAGGTCCGAATATCATTAGAATTTCTTGGTGAAGAAGAATAAAATCATACAATAGAAGGACAGAGGGATAGAATCAAGATCACATGAAGTGTTAATACCACTTTATAATGCCTTGCTAAGGCCATCCTTGGCATACTGCATGCAGTTTTTTTCATCACAATGTAAAAGAGATGTGGAGACACTAGAAAGAGTGCAGAGAAGAGCAACAAAGATGATTAGGGGACTGGAGGCTAAAATATTTGAAGAAAAGTTGCTGGAATTGGGTATGTCTAGTTTGACGAAAAGAAGGAATAGGGGTGACATGATAGCAGTGTTCCAATATCTCAGGGGCTGCCACAAAAGGAGTCAAGCTATTCTCCAAAGCACTCAAGGGCAGGACAAGAAGCAGTGGATACAAATTAATCAAGGAAAGAAGCAGCCTAAAACTAAGAAATTTCCTGACAGTTAGGACAATTAATCAGTGGAACAACTTGCCTCCAGAAGTTGTAAATGCTCCAACACTGGAAGTGTTTAAGTTTTTAAGAGATTGGATAACCATTTGTCTGAAATGCTATAGAGTTTCCTGCCTAAGCGGGGGGGTTGGACTAGAAGACCTCAAAGGTCCCTTTCAACTCTGTTATTCTATTCTAATCTATTCTTCAGCATTAGTGTAAAGCTTTGCCTCACAATCAGTACATTTGAAATTGGCTGATGGTTTTCACCACTCAAACATTCCTTGACATAAATGGAATGAGAAATTGTGTAAATAACTGGAATGTTACTCACATTAAACATGCCAGTAAGAAAGAAGCAAAATATTTTGTTTAGTGATCACTTGCCAATAATTATGAGATACATACAGTAATATTTTAAAGGCAGAAAGCAAAAAACTAAGCAGCTGAAATCATTTTCTAGTTCTCTTGGAACTGGAACATTCTTGATAGAAATATCAAAGTTTTGTACAATAAGATTTCCATAGCTAGGATCCTGTTTTCTGTTTTCAAAAAATACAAGACTACATTAACAGCCCTTAAACAGAAATGTTATGTTAATCTAGAATTACACATAGTAAATTTCTCACTTTTATGTAAATGAAAATGATTGCTAATTTCTTTTATAAGCTAAGTATTTATATTGCAACTACTTTCAATGTGCTAAAAAATAGCAGTTGTGGGAATCTTGACAAATGATATCCATTCATGAGTGAAGTCAATGGCTATCGGTACTCAACAGAATTGAGCCCAGAGTAACAGTCGTAATTTGAATGTACAACCTGTTTTTACAATGGTCATTAAGCAAATGTGTTTTCCCCCAATAGGGTTTGGGTTATTTTTGCCAGAAACCAAAAGTAAACACCAAAAAGGATTTTAAAAAGTCACAAATCAAAGTTATGTGACTGCAGGACACCGCAAACTGCTGTATAGTGAGCCAGTTGCCAAGTGCCCAAAATGTAGATACAGGATGATGGAAGGGGTGTATGACCTTTAGAACTCTGAAAAAGAGTTGTAAGTAGCTCTGGGATGGTCCATTGTAACTTTGAACAGTTGTTAAGCAACCTCTTGTAAGTCAAAGACTGCCTGTACTAATTTGTCCAACATGGTTTAAAGTACAGGTTTCTTTGAAAGAGTTCACCGTCACAGAATAACTTCCTAGAATCAATTATAGCGGGATCAGAAAAGATCCTCATGTGAGAATTCTGGCAAGCTGCAATCGGTTGGAATAAAAACTGACTACAGGAAGCTGATCTGTAGATATTGCTAAATGTCACACTCCTCAGTTTATAAAACTGGGGGAATAATTTGCAGAAAAACAAGCAAAAGTATTCTTTAAGGCAGGGGTCCCAACCCCCGCTCCGTGGACTGGCACTGGGTTGCGGCATGCTAGAAACCAGGCTGTGCAAACAAGCAAAGCCCCATACGCAGGATACTGACAGCACACAAAACCATACACCCTCCAGTCTGGAAAAACCTCTCTCCATGGAACCGGTTGCTGAGTTGGGGGGGGGGCACTGCCTTAATAAACATACTATTAGGAAGATGCTCAGACTGGCTCCTCCCTGACACATTGGTGGTGTATGAGAGTGGAAAAGTAAAACATTAGCAGACTTTCAACATTGATGTCGGCTAGAGGAGATAGATCAGCTCAGGAAACTGATTCCAAAGGAAGGCTAGGATTATACTAGCTTGGTTTAGGCTAAAGTCCAGAGGTAGGTTCCTAACGCTTCAGACCGGTTTTATGAAACCATTAGTAACTTGGCGGCCTGGTCCGCTAGAACCAGCAGCAACCCAGGCCTACCACGCCCCCAAGCCTCTCGGCACCATAGCCACTGCCATCTTGTTTTTTTGCTTCTGCGCATGCGTGCCCGGCGCATCCCTGAGCAAACCAGCAGTAGCAGGATCCTGAACCCACCCCTGTTAAAGTCTTCCTGTGAGGATGGTTTCTGAGCTAGCCTACCTTAAAAGTACACAAAGTCAGCAGCTGACTTAAATTGCTGGGAATTTTCCCAAGTTCCAAGACCCCCACTTGAGTTATAAGACCCATGTTAGATTCCATGTATGACAATTGTATGGCAAAGAATTATAATAAGTTAAAATTATGGTACATTGATTGCATGTAATTCTGATTTAAACAGTAACAACCAAGAAGTTATTTTGGGATGCACTAGAACTATTGATTTCCTTTAGTAGGCTCATGTACAGTCTTAAGTATTAAAAAAATAAAGGCTTCAGTTTTAGTTCAGTACCAGAAATTTCATCCTGGGATAAACTCAAGAGAATATCTCTTGGGAATCAAGTTAAGAAAGAGCCATTTTCATTTTAATGGAGGACGAACATGGCATACATGGATTATGTACCCATAGACATTTCTGGGGCCACTGCCCTGCTCTTTTCATATTAAGAGGAAAAATGTACCATTTTCTGAGTGCCCTTAGTTTCCATTCTTTATTTCATTACAGGCCTATAAGTGTTCAAAAATAAAATGACAAAAGTACAAGATAATTTTTAGATTCAAAATAAGTTGTTGCATTCTTAGTGACCCCTGTTCTATAGCATTTGATGTAATAAATAACAGCTCATAGGCTAAACCATTTAAATTACTATGAGAATTAATTCTTAACCTGTTTTAATTTACATAAATCACATACTTGCATATTAACAGAGACAGAAAAACAATTATAGTAGTAAATTGCAACTGTTCCAAGAAATGGAGAGGCTGAGAGCTGATTACTACATCCAACCCCTTCCTTCACAAGTTTAATTTTGCATACAATCAAAAAACTGAATTATAATGTTCAATGGTTTTAGAATTTAACAGCATCAAATTCTTAAAAACGATAAGAAAAAGCAGTTTGATGAAAAGGACATCAAGAGGATCCCGGCATTATTGTTATTTTTGCTAAATGGTCAGATCTGATTTAAATATATGATTTTTTATATTAACAGAATACTTTCTTAATCTATAATATGCTAGGGCTGAAATGCCCCAGTTTAATTTTTCCTTCAAATTAAGCTCTCATATTTTAAGAAGTAATTATATTTTTTTACAATCATGGGGTTTAAATGCATGTTGATCTTCAGTATAAGTAATCAACTTTTATTCTACGTTTTGTCATGATTCAGATTGCCCAAATCAATACAATCTGAATGGTAACAAAGTGTTGAATAAAAGTTGTTTACTTATACTAAAGATCAACATGCATTTAAACCAAGTAATAGGAATACAGTGCAGAAAAGATAGGAAATGTCTGTTTCCACAAGCTTGAAACAAACTTAAACTTTAAAAGTACATGATTTCACATATTTTTCATATTTATTAATCAAATGTATAGAAAATTAGTAAGGATCATTCTAAGATACGACAGTTAAGATCACTAACTTTCCCTGCCTGTTTTTCACAGGGCAGGAATAGAAAACATTTGCAGAACATATTCCCAATATATACTTAGATTCTAGTAAATGATGAAGCACCACTTAAGAAACCTAAAAGGATAGTCTGTTTTAGTTAATATTAATCCCAGAACAGATCTTAATCTTTGGGGAGGGTGGGGGAATTGTCCAAGTCTTATTTTGTGATCAGTTGATTAGGGTTATTATTCAGCCAATGTCTTTCAATGAGATTCTCTTCAGTAAGTAACTTATTGTAATATTCCCATATTAAAATATCTAATGGCCTGTCTTTTTTGGTGAAATCCATGTCCAGTTTCTTTATTGTAATGCTTCGATGGTTGATCTCTGAACCTATTGGATTCCATTTTTTCTTCTCCTGAGTATTATCCCATACAAAATCCCGATTTATCTGACATTTCTGCCCTATCTGTTCCTGCAGTCTGTCAGAGTAATAGTCCTGTAAATGGCAGAGTCGTTCTTCTTTTAACATGGCAACTTTCTCAAGAAAGAGCTTGATCTTATCATTTAAAAAGTCATAATTGTTTACTTTTAAATTTTTACTCTTGCTGTTGCATATTTCTAGAGGTATGTAGTCCAAATTCAAGAAAAGACTCCTTGAATTTGGTCTCCATTTGTGACTTCTGCTTTTAGCATTTGGGCATTTTTCTTTTGAAAAATCTCCTTCTGGGCATCTCAGGGATGAAGACATACTAGGATTTGTAGCCTGATGTGCCGAATGCAATGGCTGGGGATAGATTGTTGCAAAGCCATACTTCATATTGGACAATCTGCCATTTTTCTGATGACAGGAAGTGCGGGACCTTTTGCATCTAGCAGTGCTGGCAGGTTGGATGAAAACAAGATGAGCTTCAGAAACTCCTTTAGCACCTGAGGTAACCCTCTTCTGACATTGCAGTTGAGCATTCATTCCCACTGTAGCTGGAACGGAATTCTGTCTCTCTTTAATCTCAGCTTCCTTACCTTGCCAGATTTTGTAGCTGCTGTGACTGTTAGCGACAGAGACGGCAGCTTGTTGCTTCTGAATTCTACATGGAGCTGAAATAGCTCTGGAGACTTCTGTATTCTGCAATAGAACTCCAATCGTTTTCTTACTATCGTCAGTCACAACAGAATGCAAATTTGGAAATAGACTCCGAGAGAGCTGTTTGACGAGCTCTCGATCACCAAATAGCTTGGCATGAGCCACTTCAGATTTCCTGAGCTTCATGGTGAATCTGTTGTACAAGATCCTTTGGTCAAGAATTATGGAATTTTCAGCCTGTTTCTTCATGGAGTTTAGAATCCTAAGCTGCTTATTTAACAGGATCTCTTCTTTTTCATTGTAAGAGGAAGCCAGCTGGGATTTCTCTCCATCTTTGAATTTAGCTTTTTCATCCATCGTGAAACGGGAGCCTGGAGATTTAAATCTGAAGCCACAACCCATGCTTAGGTTTTATAATCTTTTGATTGCTCATTCTTCTATTCACAGCAAATCATATTTAGCTTTCAACAATATCTGTTACTGGAGTGAGCAACGTGTTTTTGGACTTCCCCCAAGATTGATTGTGAATCACAAGAAACCTTGCCCAGCTACATCAACAGTCAAGGGTTTGTTGATCAGATCAAGTTCCTTATCTTTGTTGTTAAGGAAGCAAAAATGAAAGCCTTCTCTTGAAAGATAATACCTGGGGTGGTGGATTTATTTGATTCCTGCCATGAAAGACCTGGAGTTAACAAAGTTGAATTTTGCAGGAGTATGCTACCATTTTCTATAACAGATTAAATGTTATACATTAGATTTCATTTTTTAAAGAAATTGCTCCAATGTCAAAGATCAAGTCTTGCAAAATGGAAGAACTAACCTATGTGTGTATGTTCATTTATTTAGTGTATGGCAAATATATGGACTTACAGTAGTTCAAATGTTAATGTCCAATCCATCCAACCATTCAAGGACAGGGTGGTCTGTTGAAAAAAATCAGACATTGGGCTGGTGTAAGCTCTTGATGGACATTTGGACACAATGTGATGGAAATTTTGTCAAGGAGCACCAAAGTCACACCCCAATTAAACAATTAAATTGGGGACAAGATCCCAATTAAACAATGAGTCCTGGCAGACACCATGTTGGGTACGTATCCTGTTCAGAATTGACCAATGCTAATGAGGGAGGTCTAAACCTGGCATCTTTTGTGTAGGAGTCATCTACGTAACTGCCTGATTCTGGGCATTCAGCAGCCCATTTGGCTTTCCACTGTGTGTTGATGTTAAAGTTGTTGGACAGCTGTTGAGCGAGTGCCAGAGAGGACTTCCTGAATTTAAGCCTGCCAATTGATAGATGAGGCAGGTCAGCGTGTACAGGAAGGAGTTGGTTTCTCATAATTTTGTTTTACTCCTTCACTAAGGATTCCTGCCTGTATGTATGCATACGAATGTAAAAAAGCCTTTAGCTCTAACTCTAGGTCAGTTCCCATTTATTTCATTCTTGGTGACTTTGTGGAGTTTAAAAAACAACAACAATAGTACATGGCATCAGTAGGAATCAAATAAATGACTGGTAGACTTGTTTTAAGTTATGGTAGTTCCTAGACCAGCTGGCTGACCTCGGCAGGACTTGAAAACCAAAACAGAATCAGAGAAAAAACATCAAGACTATAGGCTAGATGGGGAAGTGGCGGGAAACATTCAGAAGAAGGCAAGGACCTTCTTAAAAAACAAAGAGAGCCAGTTTGGTATAGTATTTTAAAGTGCTGGACTAGGAGTAAGGAAACTTGAATTATAGTTCTCAGACCCAGAACCCAGTATATAACTTTGGGACAGTCTCTCTATTTTTTAGCCCTAGGAAAAAAACATCAAATCATTACCAAAAGATTGCCAATAAAACAGTGTGGACCTGTCCAAGTAATCACCAGGAGCAATATTGACTCGACTATAACAACCATAGCTTCTAACAAATGTAAGGACTAAAAATGTTTCCCCACCCCCACTCCAAATAAACTGCTTGGAGATCTCTTGAGTTTCCGTAATATAAAACCTGGGATTTTAAAACTGAGTAGTTAAAAAGGGTGTAGTAAACTTTATCCACCCTCAAACCTAACAATCCTTCCATTGAGCGATTATGTGTTTGAAGTCAATATAATAGATGTCTTCCCATTCTGTTATTCCCCTCCCTTTAAAGAAACTGAGCAAAGGGTGCCGTATAAACGTCATGAAATAAATTATTTTATCCCTCTTCTCTGACATTCTCCCCCACTGTTCAGTAAATAAGCTTTTACGCATTGATTCCCTTTCTACCTTAGCACCCTGCTTGCAGATCAAATTGCACACAATAGGAAACCAGCCCTTTTAATATAAAATTGCTGGAAGGGGTGAGGGAAACCAGTTAAGCCACACTCCATTGCCTAGCAGCCACGAACAAAATTGACTGTCTATGAAGGCAAAGGAGGTGTAGCGTAGAAAAGCGGGACTGTAGATTAAGTGGGACATGGAAAATTAGTTGCTTTCAGTGTAGCCTCAGGCAAGGAGAATTTTCCCATGTTTTTCAACAACTTGCTCAGAGCCATTTCTTTATAATGTGCTGATTGTTTCATGCCAAGACAAGTGTGGTCCTATAGCTCAGGGGTCCCGACCCTGGTTCCATGGACCGGCACCGGTCCCCCACACCAGTCTGTGGCACACAAGTGAAACCCCTTCCGTGAAATGCAGGCAGCACCCTCTGGTCTGTGGAAAAACTATGTTTATGTGTCTTATGAGTGAGACGTACTTTGAACATGTAGATTTTAAATTTAAGTTTGCATGTTTTGTAGCATAAATTCCTTCTATTCTGCATTATCTTCTTTCATTGTCCTGAACAAAGAGAGAATTGTCATAGTGGTGGTGATGAATTGCACAAAAAACCTATATTCTTCCTAGTGGTGGAGACAGCAGCCAGGAATGGGTTAATTCCATCTTGATAGCCTATTGGACTGATATCTACCGGATTAGGGATAATCTAGATGCCCACAGACGACAAGATGGCAGGCCCTTCTGGGCCCGCAGACCACTTCTTTAAGGAGCCCTACATTGCAACGGAGGAGGTTCCTTCCCCCAAGATGTTTTATGACATTCTACACAGGCAGTGGGCCTCACCAGGATCAGGCCCCAACCCTGAGGACGAGATTAGAACAATCCTTGGTCAAGACTCACCAGACAGCTGCATGGGGAGTTAGGCTTCCATAGCAGCAGCATTTTTTAGCAGGACAGCTCTGCTCTGGTTGGAACAACTGCAGGAGTGATTGCCTATTTCTGACTCTAGGTCACACCAGGACCTTAACAAGGTCATGGCAACCATTGAATTCTCAGCCAACACTACCTTAAATGTTTCATGCTTCACGGCCAAGTCAATAGACTCGTCAGTCATGGCTAGCCACCTTTTGTGGCTCTGCCAGTGGCAGGCTGACACCAGGAATAAATGGCGGCTGGCCTCCTCCACTTACACCGGTGACAAATTGTTTGAGAACTCGCTCGAGCCTGTCTTAATTGAGACCAGGGACAAGCACAAGGTTATGCCCAGTGTATCCAGACAATCGGACTTTCGATCTGCTCCTTATTTCTGGAATTTGCCCTTGGGGTTCGGATGGTGGATCTAATTATCCACAGTCCCAGTGAACCTCTTCTCCCAGACAAGGGTTTCAGGATAGACAAGGAAGGCAGGGACAGGGCCTCTCTGTCCTTCCGGGGTGGGAGGGGCCAACCCTTTCGGTGCTACAAATGACTACTCCAGTGATACTCTCATAGGAGGATGTTTGGCGATCTTTGGCATCCAGTGGGACTTCACTACCTCAGACAAATGGTCCAGGACACGGTCAAGAATGGTCTTGTTCTAGAGTTCCTCTCCATGCCCCCGAGTCTGTTTCTTCACTACCTGGTTCCCAGGGACCGGAGCTGGAGGCTCCTCATGAATTTGGCCATAAAACATCCACTAGACATTCAGGCCATACAAATAGTGCCTGAAGAGCAACACCGACAGGGTTTCTATTCACGTCTATTCCTTGTCCAGAAAGCCTCAGGGGGGTGGAGGGCAATTCTGGACCTCAAGTCCTTGACCTAACAGAGGCTTACCTCCATGTCCCAATCCTTCCCATACATAGGCAATATCTTCGCTTCCATTACACAGGGAAGCATTACCAGTATCGGGCCCTTCCATTCGGCCTGTCATCTGCCCCCAGGGTATTTACGAAAATAATGGCGGCTCTAGCAGGTCACCTCAGGACGCTTCCCATACAGGTCCAGATTTATCTGGATGACGTTCTGATTTTGTCCAAGTCAGCTTCCCAGGCCAGGTTCAACCTGACCACTACGCTGCAGGTCCTCCAGAACCATGGGTTTTCATAAACCTATCCAAGAGCCATCTGCACCCCACCACTCGGTTGCTTCACCTGGGAGCAATCATCGATACAGTAGAGTCAAAGGGGTACCTTTCACAAGAACGTCAAACCAGCATCAAGGAATTGGCGAACCGCATCACGACAGAGGGATCCAGCCCTCTACTTCAACTCTCTCAACTACTAGGCAAGATGGTGTCCTGCTTCTCCATCATTCCTTGGGCTCATCTACAGAACACTCCAGTGGTTTCTCCTGCCATTTCAAAGGTCCCTCAAAAGCACATCTCTCAGCAGAGTTTGAGTCCCTCCGAACATAATCCGGTCTCTCAAGTGGTGGACCTCCCGGGCCATTTCCAAGGGCAGCGGGTTCAGGGAACCAACTTGTCTCATCCTAACAACAGATTCCAGTCTCTTCAGTTGAGGGCACATCTCCAAGCAGGCATGGCACAAGGACAGTGGTCTCAGGAGGACCTACAACACAACATAAACTGACGAGCTCAGGACAATCCATCTAGCCCTCAGAGCATTCGAGACGGAAGTATCAGGACAAGACATCTTGATCCTGATGGAGAACGTGGCGGCCAAAGCCCACATCAATCGCCTAGGAGGGACACAATCCAGACAACTAATGTAGGAGGCCGAACAACTGGGCCTCTGGGCCGAGACCCATCTTCAATCCATTCTGGCCGCCCATATTTTGGGAGTGACAAACATTCAGGCCGACTGGCTCAGTCGATTGTCAATAGACCAGGCGGTGTGGCAGCTGGATCTCACGCTGTTCCAGGAAGTGGTGGAACGCTTCAGCAGCCCATTGGTGGACCTGTTCGCCTCCCAACGCAATCACCAACTTTCGAAGTATTACACCAGGTTCAGGACACTGGGAGGAGTGGATGCCTTTCACAGTCCATGGCCATCAGGACTTCTTTATGCTTTTCCTCCCATACCCTTGCTTCTGAGAATCATCAGGCAAATGCTGGAGGAAATGACCAAACTAATCCTCCTGGTTCTCCACTGGCCCAGACGACCCTGGTTCGCAGACCTGAGGAACCTGTCGGTGGAACGTCTCTGGAGAATTCCTCAGGACAGGATATCCTTCAGCCAGGGGGCAGTGTTCCACCCGGAGCCTTAGTGGCTTCAATTGACTGCTTGGCGTTTGAGCCGAGACTGCTGAAGGAGGACGACCTTCCATCCAATGTCATCAGGACTATCCAGGCTTCCCGCATGGCTTCCACAAACCATATTTATGACATCACATAGAAGACTTTCGGCGCATGGTGCTCCAAAAAAGGGCTTGCCCCTACAGACGTCTCCATCATTAATGTTTTAGTTTTTTTACAGGACGGGTTAGAGAAAGGATTATCCCCTAATACCCTTAGGAGGCAGGTGGCGGCCCTGTCTATGGTCCTTTCAGGGGATGCTAGGCAACCTTTATCCCAGCACCCAAGAGTGAAGCAATTTCTCAAGGGAACGACTAATTTACGTCCTCCAGTTGTCCATAGGTTTCCCACCTGGGATCTCACCAAGGTTCTGGATTCTCTTACTAGGGATCCATTTGAACCTCTCAGGGAAATTAGTCTTAGTTGCCTTTCTTACAAGTTTGCCTTTTTGGTGGCTATCACGTCGGCAAGGCGCATTTCAGAATTAGCTGCCCTGTCGGTCAGGGAGGACCTTTGTATTTTTCATCCAGACAGGGTAGCGTTGCGCCTTGACCCCACATTCATCCCTAAGTTTAATTCATGGTTCCACAGAGCACAGGAACTGGTGTTGCCTAATTTTTGTCTGGCACCAGTTCAGCGTCTGGAATGAGCCTAGCATACGTTAGATCTCCAGAAAGCTCTCCGCATCTATGTCAGACGTACTGCCTCTATCAGGTGGACTGAATCCCTTTTTATTTCATTCCAGACTACACCTTGGGCAAAAAATTTCCTCAGCGACCATTGGTCGTTGGTTAAGAACTTGTATTTCTAGAGCCTACCAGTGTCAGGCGTTGCCTGTCCCGAGACATATAATTGCTCATTCCCCCAGGAGTGCAGCTACTTCGGCGACCTGGGCAACTCAGGCCTCCTTAGAGGAGGTCTGCCAGGCAGCTACATGGTCTTCCCCATGTCAATTCATCCGCCATTATAAGCTGGATGTATATGCCTTGGCTGAGGCTGCTTTTGGCAGATGGGTTCTCCTGCCCAGGAACCCTCAGACCCGGACAGCCCCCCCCAATAGAACAGCCAGTTTGGTATGTCCCATTTCTGGATGCTGTCTCCACCACTAAGGAGAAGGGGCATTGGTCTTACCTGATATGCTCCTTCTCGTAGGGGTGGAGACAGCAGCCAGTCCCTCCCTGTTTTTTTCTTTGGTGTCCAGTTCTCGAGGCTTGGGAACAGAGAGTGTAGGGAGTGGCGAGTTAGGACTTTCTGTTTCAGCTCTACACTTCAGTCTGCGTCTAATCCTTCGTCAAAAAGTGGGAAGGAGAGCCAGAAGGCGACAAAAGAAACCCACGCTATAAATCTAGAATATGTAGCTTAAATATAACTTATTTCCTTTCCCTCTGTTTTCTTGAAACCTATGAAATTTTAGAGAAAAGATGTACCAGACTTTGACTGCATACAAATATTACCTGAAAGGACAATCAGTTAGTTTGTCTGCTTTTTCACTAGTTTCAGAGAAAAAACTAGTATTAAATCCTGAAATCCTTACATGCAGTGGTGGGATTCAGCCAGTTCGCACTACTTCGGGAGAACTGGCTGTTAACTTTCTGAACAGTTTGATAAACTGGTTGTAGGAAGAAATCATTAGGGCAGAGAACCAGTTGTTACATTATTTGAATCCCACCACTGCTTACATGTCCCAGATAGACAGTTTCTTGAGGTCTGTATGACAGGAGACTAAGCAATAGAATAGCAGGCTTGGAAAATCCTGTTTCTTAACTTTCTTTAAAATATTACTTTATTTACCACATTTTGCTCTTACATCAGAAGAATATTTGAAGTTACAGTCAATTCCATATTTATAGGAGAGTAAGTCATTAGCAGATATGAATTGCAAAAATCTTTGAGGTTTTTGTATCTTTTTCATGTCATCTGTGGATGCCTGGATTCTTATAAGTTTGATATGGCAAACTCACTAACCACCTTGAACATCTTACACCTAGTAAATGGGATGGGGGGGCATGTTTACCACTCCCCCTCCTCCGTAAGAATCTTAATCAAAGGTATAAAAATGTGTCCCCCTGGGCCATTGACAATGAGACCAAATTAATAAGTCTGCAACACTGTGATTTGTTTCATGCTTATATGAAAGTAAGGAGAACATGGGGTTTTGTGAGCGTTCATGTGTATAGTACGTATATAATGTGCACTTCTGTATATTACTGGAGAGGGGGGGGGAAATCTGTGGCTAAGCCAGAAGTGAAGAAGGGTTGAAATTTGGCTGGTACTTCAACTTTAATTACAACTAGAAATATTTTAATGATAGTTATAATCAGAAAACTAAAAGTCATTGAAGACGTGAAATTGCCCTCCTTTCTGCCCATCCAGAGGGCTATTTTTATTTTAGATCCAGGTAAAATCATGACACGGTTGGGAACACTATTAAGAGGTATTTTTCCAACATCTTTAAGACCACACTGGAAAAAATAGAATTAGCTTCTAAAATTTATTTTTGAAAAGAATAAGTAGAAATTTCAAAGCTGATTTGAAACTCATTCTAATTTTCAGGCATTGGAAAATCAGAGGAATTTGAGGAAGTGGTGGAAATAATTTTAAGTTGTATAGATGGCGATAAAATCACCTTTCAAGAGAAGTGTCAGCTTTTTTGGAAGAATATGATAGGAAATTACCATCACTGAGCCACTTTAAGGACTTAGGCAGAATTGTAAAAAAAATTAATAGCTCATATGCTCTGCCTAGGACAGATTAGAATTTATTTCTTTTTACAATTCTGCCTAAGTCTTCAAAGTGGTTCAGTGATGGTAATTTCCTATCATATTCTTCCAAAAAAGCTTCGATGAAGGTCACTTTCTTTTATCTCTGCATCTCCCTTCAGTTATTATTTATTTCTGCAGAAGGCCTCCATCCTTTCCTGTTCCAGGAACCTATAATCATCCTGCAAATTTCCTTTTGTTTTATTTTTAGAGTACCTTCTGGATTATTTTAATGGAAAAGTAAGTGTAAATTAAATTTGTACTGCTTATGAATTATGGTACTTGCCAGAACTTTCTGTGCATTAAAATGGGCCTTTCACCTTTGTGACATTTACATTGATCAGGGACTTTTGAAAGAAATGTACAGAGCAAGCTTAATATCTTTTTTCCCCTCTCGAATGCTATCTTAATTTCTAGCTTTCACAACCATGGAGCTATGGAATTCTAGGAGTTGAAATCCACATATCTTAAAGTTGCTGAGATTGAGCAACACTGATTTAGACTAATACACTCTGGGCTTTTATCATCTTTTTTTTTTTGGTCTCTAAGTTCAGTTCTTTCTTATCTGCTTCTGTGTAGTTCAGGTTTTCAGATGGCCTTCTCTGTCATAGAGAAGAATAGATTACAGATTAGCTGTAGATGGGTTGAAGTTGCTAATGAAGTTTCCTAAACAAAGCTTAGCCTATTTTCTTTCATGCAGGCACCTGCTCCAACAATACTTTAGCAGGGCTATTGTTAAAGACATGCAGTTACTTGCCAAGACGCTGTCAATCCCTGGCACATTCTACTGAAGGGTTCCCCAGTCTAGTGGTTCATCTGTCTTCCTTTAGCATGCAAATCATGGCAAAAACATGGAAAAGCTGTTTGCCTTGCACAGTCTTCCTTGTGTAATGGGCAAGATAGGCAAGCGGTGATCGTAATAATGAAAAGAGGGCTCATTAAGCAGATCTTGCTCTAGGCCTCTCAAAACCTAAAACCAATTCTGTCTGACATGGGCCGTTTATCATCTTTTCTTTAAACATAACTCTAAACCTTTGAAAGTCTTACTTTCTTCTAAATGGAGCAATCATCCATTCCGTATGGCTGATGACCACTTTTCTGTCTTCTCTCCGTCTAATGTACAATACGGAGGCAAAAGATTCTGACTAAATGTAATACGATGAATGCTGAATTTGGCCAGTGCTGCCACTTGTTCTTCAAGTAGGAGTTTTCAGTTCAGAACCAAAAATGTTGGGTTTCTGGAGTCAGAGGACTTCCTTACCCACAGCAAATCTATCTTGCTGAATTCAATCTGAGCTTGTTCTTCCTCATCCAGACTCAACAATCTTCAGACATCAGAATAGGACACTATCACAACCTCTGCTTAAATATCTGGGTATCATCAGTATGCTTTTAAAACCTGACCCTCTGGTCAACGGATGAGCTCACATAGCTCTTTCATATATAAAGGTAAAGGTTCCCCCGCACATGTGTGCTAGTCATTTCCGGCTCTAGGATTGGTGCTCATCTCCGTTTCTAAGCTGAAGAGCCAGCACTGTCTGAAGACATCTCTGTGGTCATGTGGCTGGCATGACTAATTGTCGAAGACGCATGGAGCGCTGTTACCTTCCCACCAAAGTGGTTCCTATTTTTCTACTTGCATATTTTTACGTGCTTTCAAACTGCTAGGTTGGCAGAAGCTGGGACAAGTAACGGGAGCTCACTCCATTATGTGGCGCTAGGGATTCGAACTGCCGACCTTTCTGATCAACAAGCTCAGCGTTTTAGCCACCGAGCCACCGCATCCCTCTATCCCTCTATCTATTTCATATATACTGTAGGTTAAATAGTAAGGATGCTAGCAGTGGCCCTTGATGGTGCCTCCAAGAGAGGGCTGGAAGATACAATGTTTTCCCACCACTGCCTTCATTGATTGGAACCTTTAGAAAAAAAAGAAGAATGGTCCATTAGGATTCTTGGATCAAAAATATCCAAAGCTAAGAAGTGTTCTAGCAGGAAATACAAATAATTACCTTGAATACCTCACAGGTCATCCATTAGACCGATCACTGTGGGTTTGGTAAACTTTATACAGTCCTAAAACTAGACTAAAAAGAGTATTTTACCAAACTTAGAAGCTTTAAGCTTCCACTTAACAGAGACTTCTCATTGTTAAGTTCTATGAGACTTACTTATGCGTAGTGGTCCATAAGGATCAAATTATCCATTTCGTGCAGCCCACTGATTCTTCAAAATCAATTAGGAGAACCATTTGATTCTGAATCGATATTATATTTGTTATTCTTATACAATTTAAAGAAAGAAATATGAAAAAACAGCTTCAAGCACCAAAATCGGGAGAAATGGCTTTTGCTAAAATAAAAACGAATAAAATATGTCATAATTAGAACCACCTAAAATAAAAATGTGTAACAATTCAATTTAATACAATACAGATTCTCCACAATATTTTCTGTTGCTGATCTTTTGGAACTGAATGTACACATTATTGTACCGTATATTTGAAAGAAAAATTTCAAAAAATCCTGAAAGAAGGCAAAAGCAAACTCTTCCATGAGAGGTGTCCTTGGGGGGGGGGAAGGATAATAAGTGTGCAATCTTAATCACATGGTTGTAGCTACCATCTTGATTTTTTTACTCCCTCCCCCCCCCCAAGATATCTCTGTTACTAAGATAACTATTTGATCATGTTCATGAAATCATGAATCAGGTTTGATTTGAAAAAGTTTTTACCTTCCTTGCAACTATTCTCTGTGAAGGTTTTAATGGAAAGGAAAATGGAAAGGAAATTTTCAGGATGTTGAATAAGCTGCTGGCTAATATGATCTAGTCAATGGTAAACTACTTCTGGATGACAATGTGGCTGCCTCTAAAGCCAATCTTCTGGGACACTAGTGGCCTCCTTGTGTGGTTGCTTGTTCTCTCTGAGGATAGACCCGCCCCCGGATTAGGTTGACTGATCCAGCAACAATTTGCTTATTAAAGCAATTTCAGATCATTTCAATGTGAAAGATGCAGATTGTTTCATCCTTCTGTAAGTATATGGAAAATATAATCAAATCCTATGCTTTCTACCACTGTAAAACCATCAGTTGCAAATAGCTATAGATTTCCTATGTCACTTCCGTTTTAAATGATAGTATGCATATAGAGGAAAAATATATACGAAAACAACAGACTTTTTGACACGTATTATAATAGACTGTTAAAAACACATTTTGTGTTCAAAAAGCAGACTCTTTCTGGATACACGTTTTCACATGTTTTAGACAATAGTTTTTAATACGTACTTAAAGTGCTAGATTCAGATCCTGAATGATTGACTTGCAATTTTACAAAAAATCCACTAAGTTAACATAGAATTATGCCTTGGGTCACCAGAAGCAGCGAGATGGAGGGTATATATAACTTGAATAAATAAAATAGTAATCTTATTCCCTTTATTGCAACTGGGGGATGATTTGAGACTGGTTGAGAATAACGGAGCCCAGGTTCTGAGTTTGAGAAGTAAGAATCAAACAGATATTCTGATTTCTAGCTCCAGCTTTTTAGCCAATACAGAAAGTGGTTTATTTTTGAGATGTAGCCAGTTTCAAAAGAACCTTTGCCAACATTTTTCAAAAATGGGGGAAAAATACTGAATGAATTGAGTTGCCATTTCTGCCTTTGGTCAGAAACATAATTATTGCTGATGGGATAAACTGATCTCTTTCTAAATGGTGAGTTAGGATTGCTCACTCACTCTCCTTCCTTTTTAAACCATCCTAGGTCATCTTAACTTCTGACTGCACTTTTGTTTTGTATTGTTTAATTGGAAGAATTGTATTAATTTTAGTTTGAACACCAGGAGCACTGAACAGTACCAATTAAAGCCAAAGCTCCAGCCTCTGGCAACTTCCAAATGTGCCAGAATTCAACTCCCAGCCAGCATAATCCATGGCCTTGTTGGCTGGAAATTTGGGAATTGAAGGCCATAACAAATTAGAGATGCTGCTGTAAAGAGCCAACAGTTCCAGCTGTCCTCAGTAATCTTAGGATTGTGCAAAGCACACAGAAGTACCCCTCCCCAAAGCATTAAAATCAGTGTAACATCTCCAGCTGCCTTTGAGCTTAATATCGGGCGAGTGGGAGCAGAATACATATACCCAAAAAAATCAGTGAAAGCACTTCCACAGCTGTTCACCACTGCTCAACTCATGTATATTTATAGATCTACATTCTAGAACAACAAACAAAACTTGGCATTTCATCAGGCCTTTTCACTGGGATGAGAGTATCAATAAGAAAAAAGTTCATTTTTGAGATAAGCATACAAATATTCATTGTTCAGGCCTCTAGGTGATGTTTGTTTGTTTGTTACTATTATATAATGCTGAACTATAAAAAAGTAACTAGTTCACAAAACAATACTAATAAAAACATAATAAAGCCACATTCATACCGAAGTATATAAAATACTACACATTCCTAAAATAAGACATGACCTTCCATGAATTCCTGAATCTCAGAAGTTTACATTTGAATTCCCAAGGCTTTGAATCTTGAAGGATTTTGACCTTCATGCCCTAGAAGTGTTCTCATGTAGTATATGAGTCTTGTGGTTATCATTGGCTTCTCTCAAGCAATCCCAGTCTGATACATTGGGTCCATGCTTGATCCGATCTATTTCAGAACAGATGAGATGGTCTGAAAATGGAGAATTTTACTATCTGTCCTCCAAGATTATTTCCTTGTCAACTTGGATCGCAACATCACTAGGCACCTAATCAAGTCAGAAGGTTTCCCGAAGACACTGGGGGAATGACTCTACAACTTGTATATGTAATGTCCCTACAACTTGGTAGCAGCTCCATCTTTGGTCAAAGCATTGGATGAGATCACTCTGGCAAGTCCTTTGTCCATTCACCGATCTCATATGGTGATGGCAAAGATAGTGAAAAGTCAAAGGTAGGCACCATTGAGCATTGAAAAAAGCTCACGTTTGAGCCTATCCAGATAATCCAGAAGGTACAGCTGTGCAAGCCGTGATGCTAGATTCCTCCTGGAACAACCCTAAAAGGTAAATAATAACATCCTGAAGTCACTACGCTGCCTCCAATAGGCTTCCAAATCCAGTGGTCTGGTCATCGCTTTGAAAGCCTTATGTGGTACAGGTTACATCAGGCCACACCTTTTCTGTAGCAGGTTCACTCAATAGAATTTTCTCCCCAGAATTCTCTCCCCACAGAGATATACAGATAGCTCCAACCCTGCAGTCAGTTTTGTCCCTTAGATATATATATATATATTGGCTCTTTTACTTATGATAATACTTATCTGCTATTTATGAACGTTGTTTTATAGTGTTTTTAATATTTTGATTATGGCTTTATAGTAGACTACCCAGTCTGTATAAGGATTGAGATACACCATAAATATTGCTAAATTAATAAATAAGGAATGCACGTTCTAGATGCTAATCTCCAAAATATTGTCTGAAAAGCCAAATTTAATACTCTCATGAAGAGAGCAAGGCTGGGTCTCATGTAGATCTTGGGTGGAGAGAATTTTCAGAGGATCAGGACAGGGGTAGCAAAACATGGTTTCCAAGTTCCTTTGCCTCCCAAATTGAAATGACCTATAATATTTTTCCCAGGTAGAGTGGACAGGCTGGCTAGATTATTAGGGATCAGGCAGTCATAAAATAGAGAGCTATATTGGGATAATGGTTAAAGGACCAGGATAGAAACCAGGATACTTGTGATCTCTAATCCTGCCTTAAGCACAATTCCAGCTGCATGACCTTGGGACAGTAACTCTTTCTCAGGCTAGGGAAGAAGGCAATGGCAAACCACCTCTGAAAAACTTCAGGGGATTGTCCAGGTAGTTGTTGGGAATCAACAATGACCCAAAGGAATGCACAAGCCCTTTAGAAATCTGGGCATGAACCCTGTGGTGCTTTAAAGAGCAATGACAACACTTGATTTGCTCTCCAAAGCCTACTAGAAGCTAGTGCAGAATTCACAATTTAGATGCTATTCTAATGAACTTGCTCTCAGTACTCAACATGCAGGTTGCTACATGCTGTATTATTTATGGTTTCTGAATATTCTTCAATGTCAGCTCTAGGATGAGTGCCATTGTACTGGTCTAATCTAGAGATAATGAGGATGTGGATAACTGTTTTTGAGAGGTCCAGATCCAATAAATTACACAATTGGCATACTGACTATGACTGGGCAAAACCATTCCTGGCCACTGTCTACACTTGATGGTCTAGGTGTAGTTGTGAGTTAAATAACTTACCTAAGTGGCAGATCTGCTACTCTGGGGAGAGCACTATCCCTCTAAACCACCTTTCATGTGACTGCAAGACACACAATTATTCCATTGTGATGGTATTCAACTTCATCTTCTTTCATCCCATTCTGTCATCAGACATCAAATAACGATATCAGCAGCATACCAATGGTACCTCAATCTAAATAAATTCAATTTTATTTATTTTATTTTACTCTCCCAGCAAGTTTATGTAGATATAAATGAGGAGAATGTGGCATCCAAATGGAGAGCCCAAAGATCTGACCATTCATCCGCCACCAATATTAAATGGTACCTCCCAGAAGGAGTGGATCACTGTAGAATCCCCATTCCCTAACTCTCCAAGGTGGTCTAGAACAGGGCTGTCAATCTCCTGGCCCATGGGCCAGATGCATCATACACTGGCCACGTCCACACCCGGTTTAGTGAAGGGGGGGAAAGTTCCGATACGTCATGTGATGCAGCCGTGACAACATGAATTTGACATCCCTGGTCTAGAAGGATAAAGCAATTCATGCCATCAGAAACACCTG
>JANHFT010000612.1:107138-121552 GCA_032467955.1 Pseudoxenodon macrops | reverse complement strand
TTTCAACTAGGCTGGGGTCTCCCTTTTTGAAGATAGGGATGACCATGGCTAGTGACCATAGGTTGGATAGGGAGCTGATTCCAAAGTTTTTAATTTTTCAAATTAAATTCTACCCCAAATATATTCCTGTAGACAATATTTACCTGGGTAATAAAATCCTGTGCTTTCTGATCTTGCGATTACATTTTGGCCTTTGAGATAATCAAATATTTTTGTTTTTGGTTTCTTTGCCTGTAGTTAATAAAAATGCCTGTATTATATAGAGAATACCAGATATTTGCTCTTTCTAATGTATCATAGCAGAATCAACAGAAAACAAAGTGCAGATATGTACAACACATTTAAGACTTAGAATAAACTTGACAAAAACATGGCCCTATATAATAATATTTATAATTGTTACTGATGGTTTTTTGAACAGTACAAATTACAGCAACTGAATTCCAAAGTTATGTCAATTTTTAAAAAAGAAAACAAAATACAATAGACAAATTTCTCTACTTTTCTACCATCTCAAAAAATAATAAAATGGACTTTATAGAAAATGTGTCAATCAAGTTTTGAAAAATAAATTAAACTAATGCTATAAAGAATCTCATTGTCTGATCATTGTATCTTCAGCAATATAAAGCCAATTCAAAGGCTGAAAGTTTTTGTTCAGCCAACCTTTAAATCTGGTTTATGATCATCAGTCCAAAAGAACCTAATCATTGTTTCCCATAACATTCCAGGCACATTTCCAAAGTTCTTTACAGACTTTGGAATAGACACAGAAGAGATTTGCATTTTCAGTTCCTAAAGATGTCAGGTCATAAAGCTGGAAAAGAAACTTCCAAGTTTGGCCTCAGATTGTTTTTGCCAACTAGGTCATACAATATGATTAACATCACGGAATCATAATATTTAGGCTATCAAGTCTGCTCTAACCAGGAAATTGTGAGTTCTAGTCCTGCCTTAGATATGAAAGCCAATTGGGTGACTTTGGGCCAGTCATTCTCTCTCAGCCCAACCCACCTCACATGGTTGTTGTTCTAGAGAAAATAGGAGGGAGAAGGAATATTAGGTACT
Organism: Pseudoxenodon macrops; assembly: GCA_032467955.1. Classification (NCBI taxonomy): domain Eukaryota; kingdom Metazoa; phylum Chordata; class Lepidosauria; order Squamata; family Pseudoxenodontidae; genus Pseudoxenodon; species Pseudoxenodon macrops. The sequence continues at coordinate 120,484 of JANHFT010000612.1, read as the reverse complement.
GTATGTTTGCTGTTTTGAGTTACTTATGAAAATAATAAAGGTGGGATTTAAAAATCTTTTTTTTTAATTATGTAGTATAAAACATGTCTTCTTCCTGAGGTAAACATAAAGTACATAAAACATTTTGTCTGTACTATATAAAATACAAAGTATTTTCTCTCTTTCTCTCTCTTTCCTGTTTTTGATGCCAAGATTTGGCAATTACTGTATGCTTGTTTTCCCCAAATAAACGTATTTTAATTACTCAAATATACCTTTCACTGAATTTCATTCAAAACTGAATTACATGTAGTCATTTTAAAAGCTTTCAAAACCCAGATTTGTAAAGCAATACAAATAATCTACTTCTTTACTATAATAGTGATAATACTGCCTCACTTAGATTTATTTATGCAATTCTTTAATCTATTTAATCATCCACATTAATAAAGCAATAAGCAAAGAGTTGGTCACAGAAGGACATCAATAAAAGGCTTCTGTTACCCAATGATAGATAATAAAGTTAGGGATTCTTAAGAAAGTTATTCTCACATAAAAATATATTTTAATTATTTCATAGTCTTGGATTTGTTAACATAAATGTTATTAATGTCTGCTAGTCACATTTTTAAATAATTATTTTTCTGGGGAAAGAGAACTTGCATGTTCACTTAGGAGGATGTAATTCAAAAAGCTAAAGCCTTTTATTCATTCTTCAAGCGAAAATGAAATTTTGAATGCTGCCTACATTTCTGCCCTTCGGTTCTTAAGGCTTTAAAGATGCAGATTAACCGTTACTAAGGTTGATGTTCTGACTGGGCTGCTAAAAAAGGTTGTCTCAGGATAAGTGATTGCTCTGTGTTAATCACATCGTGTCTACGGCATATGTTGGCAGTGGGGTGGGGGGGGGGAGGAAAAGAGCCAGAATAAGCCTATGAATTAGGGGAACTGATGAGTTGGTACAAATCAAGGTCACAGCAAAATTATCATTATCTAATTTATCAATCTGATGTATCTGAGAAGTAGTATAGATCAAATCTTTAAGAAAGTTTGGGGAACAATAACCTTAATGGAGGGGTTTTCAAAAGGCAGATCATGAACCCTTCTAGACTTTGAGGAGGATAATTCAATCGGGGAAGCTTATCCAGGTAAAGCAAGACTGTGAAGTCCTTGGTGCTTTCTGAGCTTGGTGGTTTTCTTGCAAAAGTTTCATTACCAAACTGATGATATCACCTAGGTTGGTAATGAAATGTCTGCAAGTAAATCACCAAGCTCAGCAACCACGAAGGACCCCATTGTTCAACCCTGAGCTACAAATATTCTCTTTTATCAAAGATGAACTGCTGCCAGGTCTCATTTCCTCCTGCTTGAACAAGTGTTTGTCCTGGCAGAGCAGAAGGACTATATGGGAGGTTTCCGCCTGTGTCTTATCTATCTGCTACAATTGTCCTATTTTTACCATCCTGTTTCCAAGAGCCAAGATGCACTTGCTTGCTTTTGGAATCATATTTGCAACCTTTTCTTCCACCAATTATAGATGTAAAGCTAGAAGAACATGCAGGATTGAACTTCTTGGCTATTCATTGCAGGCGAGGGGGAGGCAGTTTATGTTGATTGTGCCTACACTTGAGACTCTTAAACAAAAATTCAAAGATACCCAAATGCTTGTAATCTTATTTTTGGGTATCTTTACAGGTTGATCATTTCTTTACATAACTATTAACATTGAAATCTTATGTAATCTTTGGAACAGATTATGGTAGATTAACATAAGGCTTCCAACTGGAGCATAAAAAGCTAATTGAATAACACCAAAAAATAAAGCCCAAGCAAGTGAAAAGAAAGCTTTTCATATATATTTTTTTAAGATAGAAGAAACACACAATTAGAAATCTCCCAGAAGTTTGCCTTTTTTCTGCTGATAAGCTTCCTATATTATGCTTGCCAAAGACCTTGTTAAAAAGTCTTTATTAGCATTTTAATAACCTTCCTTGTCAATAATTCCCATTTCTCTGACTGAATGTAATCCTTGAAAGGCAAGACTTTTCATTTATCATCTGTCCATTTCAATTACAGATTACATCAGTCAATCAAAAAAGCAAAGCATCTGTTCCTAGCCAAGTAAAAGGTGCCCATTTCCTTAAAATGAATATTTAAAGTAATCTGATAGCTAAATAAAGATGTTTCATGTCCCTTGCACCCCAAATGTAATGATTTAGAAAATTAACACATCTCTATTTTATTTGGAAAAACCTAAGAGTACTTCCATTATGCAGATAAAATCAGCAATTTTACCAGTTTAACAAAGGTTAAGGATTCAACAAATTTATTCAGTTGTTCATACATTGACAGGGCTTCTAGGCCTCTCTAATCAAACTATCTCTGAGGGGATTAGTTTCTCAAATCCTTACCTTAGCAGGCACCTTCTAAATAAAAAGCTTGCCCGATATTCAGTATTTGGATATACACCTGCATACTAAAGTGCAGGAAAAGCATTATTCAAATATGAAGTAATGTTAATTGTACTCCAAGTAGTACATTCACATTATTTGGCCTTGTTTCTTCAGGGAAATATCAACATAGCCAGTAATTCTCAAAGCTATTTAAATAGAGCAGACTTGGTCAATGACCATGCTAAAATCACATCAGGTAACTTTAACAGCTATTTTCAATATTTCTCATTCATTCAATCAATCACTAATTGGTTCTTTCATTCTTTTTATTTTATTTTCTACAATCAAGAACCAATCTCTATGTAGGCCTGCTTGTTTAAAAGGCAATTTCTGATACAAAAATTGTAATGGTGCCTCCCCTTCCTACTGTAATGAATTGAACTGTAGGTAGGAGAAGGAAACAGGGAGACTACATCTGCAGACTAAAAAAAATTTAAGAACAAACTACACATTACATTACAGCGATGTTTCAGCAAAGCATCACAATGCTAACACCAGGGTTCTTTCAAAGAGCCCTCAGAAGCTTTATAGAATTAGTTCAGGTTTCTCGGAAACTAGGAAGAGTTTCAGGAAGCTTCATAACAAAATGTCATAGTATACTTTGCTCTTACAGGACCTACAGCCCTGCAGATAACTTTTAATTGCAACTCACAGTGATCAGTCTGCTAGAAATTTTACTTCAAAATGTACCGGTCCATAGGCTAAAACAAATGGATTAACTTGATACCTGCTAAGTCAGAGCAAGTTATGGAACTGAACTAGATTGGTGGTTCTGGTCAAATATCTTAATGTGAATTCTGATGGGGAGATGTACTTTTGTTGGTCCTATAAGATCTTTCAATGGCATTCAATACCATTTACCTAGCCATCTTGCTTGATCATCCAGAAGTGGGCATTATGGCATGATAATTGCACTCCAATTAGAGTAGGCTATGTTAATTATGGAGAGCTGGACACCAAAGTTGTTGTTGCTCCAGTGTGGAGTCCCACAAGGTTTGCAACCCTTGCATATTTTATTTAACACATATATGGGTTCCCTGGGAGAGATAATCCATTGGTCTGGAATAAAATGACATCAGTATCCTAATGATATTTAAGCATGCATTACCAAAATGAATTGGAAACACTATGGAAAGCTTGAACCAAGCTGATTTCAGCAAAATCAACTCAGATATTATCCCTCCCCTTTCAAGTTGATCAAAGCAATTTTATTTTGCCAAGGTTTAACATTGAATGTTTTGTGATTTCTAATGTGTACATTTGTGATCTCAATATTATCTGATACTATTACCCTGTAATTAACTACCCAACATCCCCAAATTGGTTGAGCTACAAAAACTGTCAATAAAATTAAAACAATCTGTATATTTTTCATTTTTGTAGTGCTTGTCGCATCATTCTAGTACAAACACAGTTCAAAAAATAAATCTATTTTGACTCTTCCACATTGCAACGTGTTAGAAATACTTGAAAAGTAATGTTCCAAATCATACATTCTGCATATTTGGCCACCATTTCAGTGTTTTTCAAACTTGGCAATTTGTAGATGTGTGGACCAACTCCCAGAATTCTTCTTCCAGCATGGAAATTCTGGGAATTGAAGTCCATACATCTTGAAGCTTCAAAGGTTAAGAAACGCTTGTTGCTATTGTAAACTGTTCTTGTTTAAGGAGCCTTGTTTCTATTTCTTTATTCTACTTTCATTTACAGAAGCTGCCTTGGAAATTTCTTCAAAAAACATAAATAATAACAATTACCAACCTCTTTAGTGGGACAGATATGGAGTGGACAAATTCTCTGGGGTTCCTCTTTGGATGCTATTTCAAGATCAGAAGCCTGTTCCAGATATGTTAATGCTGTTAGAATTTCATCTTCCAACATCAAAAGCTCCGCATTGGCAATAGGCCATTTTGCATTGGCTAAGGCTTCAAGTAAAGATTCTTTACGATCCACATAGGACACTGGATGATCCTGTTCAAATCTAGTAACAAAGATTATGTATATGATTTATATGATTTATACTATTAGCATTACAAAATCAATTATATATATTAACTGTATCAAGTGTGTTCTTTACTGAGAGAAAAGCATTTGTTAGTTAAAAGATTCCTATTGTTTCCATGCTCACTTCTTCTTGCATTTGCTCCAGATAACTCAGAACATTCTAGGGCTCTCCCCATAGCTCCATCACTATGCTTCCTTTCCAACCCAAAATTGGGAAGAAATCACCATGGCATAAATCATGCTACCCCACAAAGTGCTGTCAGTATACATTTGGAATTGGAGCAGAATAACAGAGTTGGAAGGGACCTTGGATGTCTTCTAGTCCAACCTCCTGCTCAGGCAGGAAACCCTATACCAGGGTTGTCAAACTCTTCGCCTGCAGGCCAGATGCATCATACGCTGGCCACGCCCCGTTTAGCAAAGTGGGAGAAAGTCCCAATATGTCACATGACACCACCGTGACAACATGAGTTTGACACCCCTGCCCTATATCATTTCAGACAAATGGTTGTCCAATCTCTTCTTTAAAACTTCCAGTTGTTGGAGCACCCACAACTTCTGGAGACAAGTAGTTCAGCAAATTTCTCCTTAGTTTTAGGTTGCTTCTCTCCTTGATTAGTTTCCATCCATTGCTTCTTGTACTGCTTTCGGGTACTTTGGAGAATAGCTTGACTCCCTCTTCTTTATGGCAACCCCTTAAATATTAGAACATTGTTATCATGTCACTCCTAGTCTTTCTTTTCATTAAACTAGACATACCCAATTCCAGCACCTGTTCTTTATATGTTTTAGCCTCCCCTAATAACTTTTGTTTCTCTTCTCTGTACTCTTTCTAGAGTCTCAACATCTTTTTAACATCCTGGTGACCAAAACTAGATGCAGTATTCCAAGTATGGTTTTACCAAGGCATTATAGTGGTATTAACACTTCAAATGATCTTGATTCTAGCATGCTGTTCTGCTGCCCATATTGCTCCTCCATGTAAGAACCACAATTGGTGGTCTTTCCTGACTCAAGTGAGGTCTTCAACAATGTAAGAACCAACTGCCAAAAACCAAATGTGTGGCAGAGTGGTGTTTGTAAGGCCCAAGCACTCCAGCCAATCTTTTTCTTTTCTTATTCTTTTTCAAGTATTGCTGACCTAATAACCACTAGATAACAGCTAAGAATTCATCTCTGTTAATGGCTACCTAGATTTGTGCAGCCCTAATGCAGCTACTGCCTGAGTATTTTTGAGTTCAAGAAAGGATTTTTGGTGTGTGAAACACACATGTTGAATAATGTGGACATCTCAAATGCATTACTGTATTTTCTCCAAAATGATTACTGACTTGTTGACCAGTTGGGCCTATCAACCACCAGGTGGCAATGAAAAGTTACAATGTGAGTTCCATCTATAAGTTCTCCAAATGTATGAGTGCAGCCAGTAGACAAGTCTTTACAAACTGGAATCTGAGAAATCACTTTAATGATTCTGTTGTTACACTAATATACAGCTCTGATCATTCAAAAGGATAGAAATAAAAATGTCAAAGCTGTATCTGCATCAGGTTATATGTATGGTGGACCTGCCCTGAGAGGAAGAACTGATGAGCAGACACGGAAGATAAAATTCCCTAATGAGCAACAGAAGCATAAGAGTCGCGTTATTCCAGGGCTGCTCAACTTTCAGAGCTTGACAGCTTCTACTTATATTAGCCTTTAAAAAGACAGAAAGGCTATGGATACTGAGGTTCTAGTCTTTAAGACAGGTCTGAACAGCAGATATCAGATTCAGGGACCAACAGAAGAGACAGATCTTCCTGAACAATTTCAGTCAAGCTCATTGTGATGAAGAGAAAACACCACCCTCTTTGTAAGTAAGCTACAGCTCCTGACTTTAAGTGCATGCAGACTCAGGGCTATCAAAGCTAAAGACTGCTCTGTTGAAAGGGCAGGTGTGGGGGGTTACATACCGTATAAAAGTAGTGTGAGATAGCAGATAGCAAAGGACAAGAAGAAGTCTGCAGAGGAAGCAGCTGTTGGTACTGTCCTTCTCAAGGTTGGTATGAACAGACTCCCCTACCATTTCATTTTGAGAAATTACTTTTGAGTTCTTGGTTTGGACTGTGATGCTTCAAAGAGTCCAAAGGCCATTAAAAACAATGTGGACTTCTGAGGCCCCATTCTGGCCTCACTGTTTATTTGCATTGACATGTATGGGCATGTCCCCGGGGGACTAGAGGCTTGTGATAATTGCCCCTACATATAAAAAAGGGAGAGGACGATCCTACTAATTATAAAACAATCAACCTCCTCAAAACAATCAGCAAATTCTGTGGAAGACACCTGTAATGAAAATTCCCAGGCTAGCTGACAATGTATTCTTTTGTTTCAGCTTTAGGGAAGGCTGATCCCCACTGATTAATGCCTAGTACTGCATCAGTTCATTGAAAAATATTTTTCCTGCAACACAACCTCCCTTTATACCAGAGGTGGGCTCCTAATGGTTCAGTCCAGTTCTACTGAACCGTTAGTAACTTGGTGGCTCGCTTCACTAGAACCATTAGCGATCTGGTCCTGCCATGCCCCGAGCCGGTTCTTTTGGTGGTGTGATAGGCGCCACCATCTTTGATTCGATTTGCCCCTGAGTGAACTGGCAGTAAGAAGATTTAGAACCCACCTCTGCTTTATACCATTTTCATAGATTTCAAGACATCATTTGATTCCATATCCTCAGCTAAATTGTGGAAAAACTAAATTGAGGAAAATCCTAACCCTAACCCTTAATTGACTAAAATCTACTTTAAAACATAAGATATTTGAAGGGACCTCACTCAAGAATTAAATAAGAGCTAACTATCCAGGGCCATCTCACTAGTGTCATTAAAACTGAGAAAGGCATCAAGCAAGGATGCATATTGGTCACTCTTTTTCAAATTCTATATTAATTCCATGATGGACCATCTCCACAACTCAAACATTCACTCCCCAAACCTTTCTGCATCCTATACCATGCAGCGGATGCAGCAACACTTTCAATAAAAATCTATTGACCTTAAAAGAGCATGGAAAATAGAAACACTGTACTTACAAAGACAACCAGCTAGAACTCAATCATAAAAAAAAATTGAAGTCCTGGCATTTAAGGCCCAAGGCTACTCTTATATCAGAGCTGACTTTGAGATCTATCTGAAGGGTACCAAACACATTTTCTTGCTTTGTCCTACATAGAAATCTGTTGATTCACTGCAAATTGTCATACAGAACTACTGCAACTAGAATGACATAAGCAACCAATGAGGTTCCATTTGATCCCATTAACTTATTGTCATTGTGTAGTTTTTAGTAGGAGGAATTCATTGTGTGAGCACAGAGTGAAAAGCTTCTGCTTCTTACTTTACATTATAAATAATCAATGGCACTTAAGGTTAATTTATTAAGTATTTATATAAACCTGTTATGTTTTCAAGGCAGGTTGAATGCACTTCTAGTGAGATGAGTTAGAAAAAAGGTCAAGAGAAGCATCAAGTAATGGTTTCCATTCATGAAAACAACAATAATTCATAAAACAGCAGACACAGGATTTCCATATCATTTTCATCCCCCAATCCAATATGAATGTGGGAAGTGCTGAAGATATACAAAAGTTCTTAATACCTATGGTGTGTTCTAAATAAGATAACTGTTAGCAACATTCACCCCATTAATACTTTTAATATTTTAACATCTGATGAAGGAAATAGAATGTGGTATCTTACTTTTCTTTTTCCTTCTGCGGTAATGCTTTCCAAACAATTTGATCAAGGCGCCTATAAAGGTAAATGAGACAATCATTCAGAGTGCAACTTGCTTGTTCAAAGGCAATGAATAAACTAAAAGAATGAGCTTATGAATTTCAGTATGCATGGAAGTGTATCCTCTTAGTGTCTGGTAATGGCTTTCCATTGACTGAGGTCTTCCATCACCCAACTGTTTAACAGGAGGTGTCAAGAATTACCTTTCTGAATCTTAGGCCTGTCCTAGCAAATCTACCTCAAGAAAATTCACATTTGATGTGAACTATGCTCTCCAAAACTCACAGGGAAATAAAAACATCGGTCTCTCGGAAATCACAAAACTCTTTTGGTTTTGCTAAAAAGCTCACAAAGCTGCCTCTCTCAAAAATATATTGCTAAAAAAACAACACCCACTAGATTCATAATAGTACAACAGAGCCACAACAACCAGCATCCAGTCAAAAGGTTCTGGTCAGTGTAGAACAGAATACATTAACATAAACTGCTCTTCAATAATAATCATTCACCCATAAAGGCCCATCAATCTTGAGTTTTCACCCCAGAAAAATATCCAGTAGGTTAACTCCTATAATCAGACTTGCCTTTCATATATTTTTATTGCTTCTTGCACCTTCTTTCTGTAGGCATCAAGATTTACTGCTTGAGGATTAAGCAGGGTGACACATTTCTTATCATTGTTCACATGGGCGAAAGGGAATATCTGTAGCATAATACAACAAAACATTTATTCCTATATCTAAAGACCTTGGAATCTAATCTCCCTGCTTTCCCATGTAATCTAGCATTTATTAGACTCTTGCGGATATTACACTCTCCTCATTAAACAAAATTCCTAGTACAGTTTAAAATGACATTAAAAGCCTGACAACAGCTAAAATTAATTCATATTAATAACTAATAAAACTGACCAAGCACCATAAAGGGAAAGACCCACTTTATTTAACAAAAAAAAGAAGTCAACACACATTTGCCTGGTATTCATGTAGCAACTAAATGAGTATCAGGTAAGGTGATGTAAGCAAGTAGCCTAATTAGAGTAACAATAAAATATAAATTACTATCTCAAATTACGGAACACTTTAAGAACATTGGCCAAAAAAATGTAATAGAACTGTTGCAAATCTCATAACAGCATTTACCAGTTTTATTGTTAGCTTAAATTGAGACAGTGTGTGGCTGCTATTCTTGCTATTTAAAACTCTCAGAGATCATTACACATTTAATGAACCATTTTCTAGCTAGCTTATTACATGCAAAGGCGGAATGCCATTTGTGGCCACCATTTTTAACATTCAGTGCTGTACACTGTTACCCACAAAATGCAGGCACCACCGTCTCCCTGTTGCATTCTTCTGAAACATAACTTCACCAATTACCTTCTTACTTTGTGGTTAGAATGCAGTATTACAGTAAACTGCTTAGACTTAGAGAGTTCTGTAAAGCATATGAAGCAGTATATAAGTCTAAGTGCTGTTGCTATTGCTACTCTTGTCAACCAGCCACTATATTACCATCTTCTTCGGAACGGCATATCATTAATCTGGAGAAACCAAAAAGGTGTTCTCAAACATAATAACCTCACAACATAAGCCACATTTATAAGAAAATATTCCTATATTCTCCTAAGTGTGCTACATTCCTCCACAATTAAAATGAAAGAATAGACAGTGCAGATCTGATTGCACTCTGTGACTAGAATAATAGAGAATGTAATGTTTTAAAAGCAGCAAAAAAAAGCACAAAGACTTACATCATCAAATACTTTGGAAACAACATGTTTATCTAAAATTGGAACGTAAGTTGTTGTACGAGAAACTGATGTTGGGGATAAGGCATCCATTATGGTAAGTCTCTTAGCAACCAAACCGTGAAGCTTTAGCCATTGAGCTGAAGGCATATCCAAAGAGCTTTTTAAAAGAGAGAATGAAAGAAACACATCATGACCAACCAAATAATGATGGTTTATTCTCAAAAGAGGGAACCTACTCTTTTTTATTCCACATATACTTACGCGTCATCTATCTTTTGTTCAGGTTTTGAGCTCTTCTGTTCTGTAGGGGAAATTTAAAAAAATGTTTTATAGTGTCAATGTTGTTAACTTGGATGATCTAACATTCGAGTTCAGCAGAATAAAATCTGGGCTAGGAGATTAAATAGAAAAGAACTGAAAGCAAGTTTAATAGGTGAGAAAACTACAGTGTGTGAAAGCTGGACTATCATTTAGGCACCCACACCAACAACGTTCAGGGGAACAAACTAGGAGAAACCCAGATGCATTTATAGCAGGTCAGGTCAAAGAAGTAAGTCAACTATTGGAGTGTGCAGAGGTATCACACAATAAGACATCAACATTAAAAGAGAATAAATATAGGATTAAAATATGACATTGTCCTGACTTAAAACAATGTTCAAATATTCATTCAATGGTGCCCTTGGTCAGCCATCTCTCATCTTAAATCTCTCATAGCAATGTTTCCAGGATAAAATAATGGAAACAAGCATGCTCAGTTCCCAATGGAAGAAAGATTAGATAAAAATGCAGTCTATTAAAAAAAATCCATCCAGCAATAAGCACCAAATGCTATTTGTTATTCAGTTAAGTCGGTCTATCCCTATGAAGCAAATAGTTGCCCCCAAATCAGGGGAAAATGAGCATAGGAGAGATGCAGTATGCACAGAAGGTTAATTGTTAAAGCTGTTGATGTAGAATGGATAGGTGGATAGGAGAGAAAGCTTACCTTACCTAGAAAACTTACCTTTTCTTTCAGGTGAAGCTTTTCCATCTTGACTTTGTACTGAAGGCTTGGCTGCATAGCGTTGAGTTCTAAGCATACTACTTTTTGTTGGCTCTACAAAAGACATTCACACATATGCATAAATAAGGAAAGGAGTCTCACAATTAATGTTTTCCCAGTCACATGTTTTTCTATCACTTATTCTGTACTTTTCAACTATTTTAGCTATTGGTAAATATTAAAATTCAGTAAAGAACCCAGTTAACTGAGAAAATGACTGTGGGATTGGAATAGCTCTGAGTTCCTCAATTTGTACTTTAAATTCCAAGTTAAGAGGTAATTCCTCTTCTTTTTTAAACCAAGGACAATAGATCTTAAAACACAAGCCCTAAGATGCTTCTAAATAGACGACTCTAACCATTATCTCCCACAGAACACTACAATATGTGCCTATTCATTTTCTCCCCTTTCTTGAGAGGTTGTAGGGAGAGAGAGTTGTGTGCACGAACAAGAACTGTAAAAAGAAACATCAGAAAAAGCCATAGAAAAAATGTTTACAAGTGGGACTCTTTCCATCTGCAAACACTTTCTCTACGCTCCAAGGTTTATCTCCTAGACTTCATGCTACAAAGTATAAGAAAGAGGTATCTAAAACTACTTGGCCACAAGCAGTAGCTCTGCTATTATTAAATCACAATGGTCATTTTTGAGATCCTTGATTTGTCTTGTTAACATAGATTGCATGAGTCTGGGAATATTAAGGGCTGTGTCAGTGAGCCTCAACGTGAATGAAACATGTGATGTAGGACAAAATCTATGTTCAAAATATCTCAAAAGACGAGACATGTTTTAACTGAGTAATCCCTGTAATTTCCTTTACCTGCATATAAAACTCTCTTCTTTGTGGTTGGACTCTCAGAGAATGCCATACCGGATTCTGATGAAGCTGATGCAGGTTCTTCAAAGGCAGAATAGGGCCTAGCTCGAGATGAGGGGTTCAGCCCCTCAACTTGTATGGTTACTGGGTTTGTAGCAAAAGTCTGCCTGGGTTGTCTGTTTAAGAAACAGACAAGTCACTACCTAGGCCACAGTGTACACATACATATATTTGGGTGAAATTACTCTCAGAAAGGTGGAACTGCAATCAAACTAATCCACAGATCAATCCACAGATTTTGTTGAATATAACATCCTCATCCACCATATTGTTTCTTTCATAGCACAGAATAGTGGGACAGTCACTTCTGCTGCTGCTATGTATATAAAAATAATTAAGAGTTGAAATAACCCAAAATTCCTCCTGTGCTATTTATTCCCAATAATACCTTCAGTTGCTCTGGAAAGTTCTATGCCTTCTGAAATAAACAGATATAGAAATATTGCTAATATTGATTGCTGTAATTAAGTCTTCTCTGCCTTTAGTACTTCTTGCCTGTTGTTCATGTCTCCCTCACCTAGTTTTGTCTGCCTTTTATCCCATTTGGCCAGTTAACTATTTTGATATTTGTTGATGTTTAATAAATATGCTTCAACCTATATTTTTTGCTAGCTGTATATGTGTACTCCGATTGGGTTATAGGATTAACAGGGAGTGTGCTTGATGTAAATGGAAATTTGGAAATTGCCCAAAGTTATTTTCCAACCATGGACCAAAACTAAACACTGAGCACTGAGATGAGTCCAGTTATTTAAAAAATAATTATCCCAATTTAGACCCTTAGTCAAATATATGACTGAATCAGCATTTAGAGCCCACAAATTATGGATACTCATTAAAATTTAGAATGTCCTAATTGAGGCACATTTTTAACCTCTTATAAAACTAGTAACATTTTTTTTCATTATTACACTGGAACTGGAACATTTCATACAGATGGGAAGGAGTACAACATCTGGAACACAAAGATGGAGGCACTGGCTGAAAAGTAGGACCTCTCTGAGATTTTAGAGATGCTATGTCCAGAAAAAGCCCAAAGATGATATACTACTTAAGTATATTGTCTACTTAAGTATACTCTGGAGTTGAGCATGGCATATGGTAGATTCAACATTGTACTTCAGGAAAGGAAATCTAAGTTACAATAGATGTAGGCACTCTATGAAATGAACAATAATACTTTAACATTTATAAATCTTAAACTATCAGGGATTAGACGTTTAATGGATATTACTATCATTACATTTAAAAGATACTAAAATGAAACAGCATGAAGTTCTCCGATTATATAATCAACAAATTAAGATTGTTATCAGAAAATTGTAAATATATTGTTGATATATTTTGTATGTTGATACACTGTAGATTAATCAGAATTCATGCTAGAATAGAATAGAATTCTTTATTGGCCAAGTGTGATTGGACACACAAGGAATTTGTCTTTGGTGCATATGCTCTC
>JANHFT010000612.1:90119-107038 GCA_032467955.1 Pseudoxenodon macrops | reverse complement strand
TGTTTTGTGTTGTGTGTTTGTAAAGTGTAAAAGTTTTTTGTGTTCTGTCTGTGTAAAGTGTAAACTCACGCCCACCCGGTCACCTGGCCTCCAAGCCACGGCCACAAAATAAGCCACACCCACAGAATCGGTAGGGAAAATTTTTAGATTTCACCCCTGCTGCATCTCCTTTTCGTTGTTGGATGAGAAGGAATCCCTGGGTCCAGCTGGAGAGCCACCACTCTCCGCAACCTACAGGGTGCCACTCCTTCCTTTGTCACCTCTACAGGGTGCCTTTAGCCCTTGGGGGCCCCTCCAACAAGGAGGACTTGGTGTCAGTTCGCAGATCCCCACTCTTTGCATCAGATCTCGCCACAATATCAAACTGGAAGTCAAGATTCACTTTTCAATAGTAGTTATGCTCAATCTGAAAGGTCTTGACCACAGGTTGTCAGATTTACTGATACATTTCTTATTTCTATGAAATATTTAACTAAAGAGAAACAAATCAAAAATGTATTTAAAGAGTCTCTCCCATCTTGTCCCTCAGTTTTATATCAAAAGAAGTCCAATGAGCTGAACCTCTTAAGGAGGACTATGACTTTGGGAGAAGACTTATTTTCTGGCTAAATCTTTTCTAATCTTGATTTACAATAGCATTACTCTGCAGGATAGTGAGGAAACCCAAACTGCACAGAATAAGCAATACATTTTCCAAAAGTTCCAAGTTCCAATATCATTGTTCTTGTGCAGATCAGATTCGGTTAGTGTATGTTCTCTTATGCATACCATTCACTGCTAGTGGTATATGCAAAAAGATAACCAGCACCATGGCACAGCAACAGGGCATCAGATTTACCAGATGTTAAAATAGAAACAACACTAAATGTACAGCTGCCCTTTCTGGAATCACTTCTCTATTCTAGGTTTAAACTGAACATTTCCATTTTTGCCACCATCAAGTTTCTGTCTCTTATACCCCATTAGAAGCATCTCTATTTAGTACAGCTAAAAAACCCTTTCACAAGGTTATTTTTCCACTGCAGCATTATCCTCCTATAAATATTTCCCCTTCTTTTCCCTTCTCAGTCTTTCATATAGAAAGACTTTTATTCAGCTAGCAGCCTCCAAAATTCTTGTTTTCCCCTCCTAAACCTAATCCCATTTTTTCCCCAATCCCATTTTGGAATGCCCTACTTTAGTTACAGAAATGCTTCTTTGCCGTCCTCTGTCACCATATCCTCCTCCCAATCTCTCATGTTTCCAATGTGTTGATGGAATAAAGATCAGGAGGAGACACAGGCACGCATGCCTTCCTTCATCTGTCACCTTGTAGTCAGTTTGACCATCCTTGGTCTACATCAATCTGATGCTTTGTCATCTGGCCAGTGTTACATCATCATATTGTCCTGACATGATTTGCTTCTTCATAGATACCTGATCAGGTCTCCCATCAGTAAGAAGATAAATGGCTTGAGTGTCATGATCCGCAAAGGCAATCTGAAGTGCATTCAGTATGTTTGTAGTAGTCCCAACCTAGGCAGTCAGTGAAAGAACAGAGAAAAAATAAGATATTAATATGGGCAGATTTATAGAATGGGTAATAAAATTTATTTCTCTGGTATGCTGGTAAGGCATAATTTAAACACTTTACATGATCTAATTCACATCGTAGATAATATATGTGGCATTCTGCATTTAAAATCCCATTATTCTTTTAAACACTGCTATGTTCAATAGCTGAAAGTAACAGCTTTGTAATGAAAGACTACAAATATATATTTCTGTAGTTTGCTGAAAGAAAACTGTTTCAATGGAAACCAGCTAGCTATTTGGATTAAATGGGGAACTACTGGCACTTCATGATCCTGAAGGTAGCTTCAAAAATGACTTTTGCCAGATAAGTTTAACTTATTTATTTATTAATACTTAAGTTTATATGCCACCTGTTATGTATCCACTTCAACTGAAGCGAAGTTTCAGTCTGGTCCGCCATTCCGGGGGGAAATTTGAATGTGTTTGATTGATAGCCTGACAGCTCTCCTATAAAAGGACTAGCTGTCTGGCAGAACTTTTACTGGGTTACTGACTGTTGTGGAATAAAGAGCTGATTATTAATAGTTCCCAGCAGTGTCTTGCCTCTTCCTTCGCCTGTCTAACACCACCCATCTCACAATCAAGAGACTCTGGGTGGCTTACTGAGTTCTTTCTCTTCCTTTAGAGATGTGGTGGGGAATTTGAGGTACATGTACAGTAGATATTAGGCCTCTCAATTCAATTAATAATTCTTCCCGGGCTATGCCCTTTGTCCTGCTTTAAATTACCAGGCATATCTACACCAGTGAGCATGCCATATGGAGAATTCTGGGAACTGAAGTCCATACATCTTAAAATTGTTAAGGCTGAGAAACCCTGGTCATTTGCTTCCTGTTGCAAAGAAATGAACACTCGCAATAATTCTCAATATTGCTTCCTGGAGCAGGAATGTCTTTCTGAACCAACCCTTTTGCTCATTAGAAATGTTACTATAGAAAAGAAGGTTGAGTTATTTTAAATGAAATCTGTATCCTAGTAAGCATGGTTACTACATTAATAGAAATTAACATAATGGAAGTAAGTTTATAAAAACACCAATTACCATATTAACGGTAGAGATAACCTAAATTATATTTGTCTACTGGGAAGGATTCCCTTCATATGAAGTTTTACTGTAACCCAAATATATTGATGGAAGAAGGAAAGGAGAAGTCCAACAATAGTTTAGCTCACTTCCATTTGCTTAAACTTTTTTTCTATAGTTACCTGGAGTTGTTTTATCCAAAGTATAGCATCTTCTATATTTTCTTCATTAATTTCAGCAAGTCTGTCTTTCCAGGCCATTGCTTCAGCATCAAATTTAACAAAGTTAAACCTGGTCTTGTTTTGAAATTGTTCCTGTAAGAAATTGTCTGTTGAATGATTTCTCTGAAAGAGAAAAATCATATTCCCTTTGCCCACCCACCATTCCACCTTTTCATCATATTGAGAAGCAGTCAGTTATGGGGATAAATGTTTCATTTGTCTAGCAAATATGTATTAAATATTTTGGAAATTGTAATTCTGCTATCTCTTAAAAATATTGTCTACCTGTAATCTAATTTTCTCTACGAGGTACTGACAAAATGTTTGGGAGCTCAGCATTGCCAGAATTCCCAACCAGCATAGTGAATTTACTTACTTACTTACTTACTTAACTTACTTACTTACCGGTACTTATATAGCCACCCATCTTGTATCCAACAATACTGGGTGGCTTACAACATAAAAACACTGAAAACGTTAAAACCATCCATTATAAAAATAGTGTCAACATACCAAATGATGACACTATTACTAGAGAACAATGATATGGGGAATGTCCTAATTTATTGTCCACCATTCCATTTGAGAAAACGGACTTAGAAAATCTCTTCCATTTGGAGGGAACTAGTAGAACATTGACGTGGAAGAATTAAGTTCTAGCCCTGTTCTAACAACTCCAGGGAAGATTGGAAAAAAATCCACTCAGAACTAATTCCAGGCAGCACATATTCAGTTAAAGAGACCAACAATACAGGTAGCCCTCAACTTATGACCACAATCAAGGCAACATTTTTGATGCTAACTGAGACCGTTGTTACATGAATTTTATCCCATTTTATGACCTTTCTTGCCACAGTCGATCGGTCAGTTAAGTAAATCTGGCTTCCCTATGTATCCCTCGCAAAAGGGATCACATGACCCTTGGACTCTGCAACTGTCATAAATACGAGTTGTCAAGTGTCCAAATTTTTATCATGTGACTGTGGGGACGCTGCTATGGTTGTTACGTGTGAACAATGATCGTAAGTCACTTTTTTCAGTACCGTTGTAACTTTGAATGGTCACTAAACGAACTGTTGTAAGTCTAGGATAACCCTAACCCTAAAAGGCAACTTCCTAGATCCCTTTCAGAAAAAGCCAGTCATTCTACATTAGGATGCTTCCCTTCACCAAAACAGCTGTTCACTCACTCTTATGAGCTGATATATTTTCTCCTTCACCACAGGCAGTTTGTATATCATAGACTGAGATACATCAATGAGGATACAGATGTGGTCTTCTGTGACATCTCCAAAGAGAGCTCGGCTTCCTTTCTTAAGGTCCTGAATTCTATACAAGAATACTTTTTTTACATGAAATGAAAGGCATAGCAAGAATGATGTCTGAAATGCTCACTTCCCAGTATCTTAACACTCCTACAGAATTTTTTTATTATTAATTTAATATAAAGGACAAAAGAATGCCAAATAAATCACTTTAAGGAAGACAAAATAAATATTACTAAGTAAAAGACATTTCAAATTGGAAGATAAACAAAGATTATTGGATAACTTGCAGGAAGGAATATAATTTCAAGGCTATATAGAGTTTATGTGTTAGTAGTGAGTTAAAGCAGCTGTCAATCACTGAATTGGGATTATAATTCCCACTATTCTCAACAAACAACAACTAAAAATAAAGCATCAAATGAGAATTAGGAACAATCAGATTGTAGGCTTCATACTACCATGTAACTGTGGCATCATATTCCCTTAACCTAATCTACTTTATGGGGTTATTGCGAGGGTAAATGTCAGTTTAACTTCTCTTTCCATTGGCTTTGGACAAAAGTGGAATATAAACAACATAAATAAATGCAGACTAAAGCTCACATTGGCAGTTTTAACTATTCTGTGTTTATTATTATTACTGTATTAATAAACATCCCATAAATATTGAATAAATATTCAATATTAAAGAAATAATACTTGCTTTTAGAAGCTCCCTGGTAAATCTAATTAATGGTTTAGTTCAATTTTTTTTCAAAATCTCATAGATTAAAAAAATAAAGTAGGATTTGAATAGTCATTATTTCAACATGATGCAAATGTCTTAAAAGAGATTTATGACTACATTGAGATCAGTACTTCTAGAACCTTGGCCATATATGTAAAATATGGGACGTTACAGAATAAAAGTGATGTTTTTACAGCTGAATTTCATTAAAAATAAGATATTAGGTTTGAAGGTGTTGGAATGTAATTATGCTACTCAAACAAATCTTCATAAATGAATATATACCCACATTTGACGTTGCAGTTAGAAACCCTTAGCGTTGCCCATGCTCAATTTTTAAACAATCAAGAGTACCTAATACTAAATATTAGAGGCATTTCAAAATCTTTTTAATAGGATACATCAGTCCTTTTTTCATCATAACATCTGTCTTTAGAAAAGATATTATCAGGATGCAAACTAACCTTTCTTCCATCTGATGAAGAGCATTCTTCACTTTATCTTCAAACTCCTTGCATCTTTCTTTATTCAAATGTAAATGAATTATAGACCCATTTTCCAAGACTGTATGCATAAAATTGTTACAGTATTTGGCATGGATTTCCTTTTTATTTGTCTCCTAAAAGAACAAAGATTTCCTCTGTGACTATGATTTCTTAAGTTTTCCTAAATCTGCTTTAAAATCAGTAGGTCTAAATGGGTTTGAAATGAATTCAGTTAAGTGGTGCGCAACAGGACAAGAGAATCAGAGGCCCAATAAACTTTTGATCAGCCTCATCTCAGCCAATGCAATTTAAATACAGAGGCTTGTATTTAAGTACAATCCTCTACAGAGGCTGGGATGTTATGAATTACAATCTAGCACACTGGAGACAAGCCCACATAGATCAACAAACCTGAAATACAGTTCTCTTTACTGTGCAAAAAGGATGGAGGGAAAGGAAAAAACAAATTCTGTAGGCAATCTCTCATTTGCCTCTTTTCTGCAATTGCATTGCTTTCAATGTGTAGAAGAGAATCTTGAAATTCATCTCAATTCTCTGGTCAGATGGAGGGAAGGTCAGGCAAAGGAGAGATTGCCTATAGAAATTGATTAGTTTTTTAATCCCCTCTGCATAGATATCAGAGAAATTTGGAGAGAAAGGGATTTCAAGAGAGCAAGGTGTTTTGAAGAATGTACCCACAGCTCCCAGACCCAGGAAGTGACACAATCACACTGTTCGCCATATGTTCAAGACGGTAAGCAGGCACCAAAGCATTCCAAAGGGTGGGGAGTGGTTAGGAGGCAAATAAAAGCCAAAGGTAAGAAACTGAGTTGTCTTGTCTCTTTCCAGTCAGAAAGCACAGCCATATGATTTCCCACTTAGTGACAACTTTTCTTAGTGGCAAAGTTTCTGGTCCCCATTAAGGTTATTCAGTGAGACTCTCTATATGCACAGGCATGCCTCTGCCTACAGGAAGCAAATAAAAAATTTCTCCCAGTGCATTTCAATAACATATTGGGGGATTTAAAATGACTGATTAATGAATTCAAGCTGTCCTTATCTGATATTCACAGTTGGGACAAGCAACTTGGGCACTGAGTGAAACCATGACTATATTTAATGATCTTACTTCAACTTTCCTTTTCTTTACAGATCTGTAAATTCGAGGATTGGTCACAAAGTTACTTTACATCACAGTTGTAAACTGGGAACAGTCGCTAAATGAGGCAGTTGCTATATGAGGACTATCTGTCTAAGTACTTAACTTCAATTCAACTTTATGTCAATGAAGCATTAAATTCAGTTATTATGATCAGACTGAATCCAAAGTATTTCTTGAGAACAGTAATACAAAGTTATTCCAGTTGCGATGCTTTTTCTTTGAAAAATTCAGAATCAGTTTGGTTAAAAAATACTTTCTAGAGGATTAAGAAAACAACAGCCGTATTCTTTATGCCATTCAGTCACAATTCCTAACTAGTTTTAATAACTGCAGGAAATATTGCTAGGCAAACAATGGGATCCTGTAAGTGGCCAGAAGTTTCTACTATACAACTAACAAAACCTGGAATTCTATTTGATCCCCCAACTCCACAAAAAAGTAGAAAATTATAGTGACACAATGGGAAGATTCCTTACAGCATTTCTCTGAAGAGATTCATCTTCTGGCTTGGTTTTTATATCTACAATTCCATTTACATGACGAAAAGCACAGTCAGAAAAAGCTCTAGGTATGGTCAGATTCTGGGCTTTCAAGCCATTCTTCTGGAGCCACTCTCTGGAATTCACAAAATCTTTCACTTCTGGCTCATGTTCCGTTTTATCCATTTCTTCTGCTGATATAAAAATATTAATAAATAAGCATGTGCCAATATCAGCCTGAGGCTATTATATGACTTAATTTTAAATGGATACATTTGCATACACATATTTATGTATGGTACATGACTAATGCATTCTTCTTTCCTTAGAAATATTACTGCTTTATAGGTAAGTCTCCTCTGATCTGAGTCAATTCTTAGTCACTATGATCTTTTGCAGGTCTATGTACTTTTCTTAGGTAACAGCTTGCAATGTTTTGCAACTGCCTTCTCCTGGGATTATGAAATGCTGTAGAGATGTTGTGGCTGGGTAGGACTGCTGCTGTACTGGACATTGGAATGAGATAAGAAGAAAAAGCAGCTCACTTTTGTCCTTGAGGGACAGCTGTATTGCCATGAGACTGATGAGTTGAGCTGACTGCTATTCAGAGCTGCTGTGGGGAGATTTTGAGTAAGCAGTTCCATTGGTGCAGCAAGGTCTCTGGGAGAACATCAATCTCCTCAGTAGCTTCAAGACATGGGGAGGGGAAAGGAGAAGAGGGGAGAGGAGACTAAAAGTATGCCACCTTTTGTGAATGGAGAAGCTGGAGAGAAGCTGGAGAGTGAAGTGTGCATGGCAAGTGTCCTTTGGGGAGAGGAGAATGGTCCAGGGCTTCTCTAGAAGATGGGAAGGAAAGACCCAGAGGAATGAGCTCCATTCAAGATTCTGGAAGGCTGGGAAGAATCCATGTGGTTGCACGTGACAGCTTCACCCAGACTTAAAGGGAACAGAGAGAATTGGCTACCACTACAGAAACTTTAGTTTTTTGGGGAAATTTGACAGAAGACCCTGGGAAAGGTTCTTCCCCCTACACAGAGCAAGTGTTTTGGCTGAGCTGGAGAAAGTCCAATAATGCTGAACATAGTCCAGTTTATTTCTTCCTTAACCAACAATGTCCTTTAGCAAAGGAAATAAGTCTGCTAGGGTAACTTTTTGTAACAAATTCTTCCCACAGAAAAATGATCTTACGTTGAACCCAGATCTATTGAGGCAAGCTGTAGCAAAAGACCAAGTGAAGGTGAAAAAGCATAATTTGAATAGTTATTGAATCAATAAATGAATATGTATGCTGAGGAACTAATAAGCTATATCTTCTTAACTTCCCCGTTTAGCTGTTATTTGTTCTCATGTTCAGAAATAGATTGCAAGTAAAACCAGCCAAGGGAATTTTATTCCAGAATTCAGACTGTTTCTACATATTTACAATGTGTAGCTTGATCTCTAATGGATGGGCACGTATTGAGAATGCTTTCCATCAAACTGTTCATAAATCAAGTCTTTTGCAGTTATGCATTCATAAAATACCTGTCACTATTTCAGACTTCTCAAATTCTAATAGAATTTTCTCTATCTGGGTTAAGATATTCTTGGCTTCCTCTAGTTCCCTCCAAATCAGGTAGACATCTTCTCTGACACCAGTTCCTGCATTTGAGGGAAGATATAAAAACACAGAGAAAAGATTAGATAACACTGATGAAAGAGTTTCTCTAGCCTTTCATAATCTTTAAATATTGTTGCATTTGATAAGCCCAAGGCAGCTACAACCAATCATTACCCCTTTTTAAAGAGCTTATTCATGGCTATGTAATTCTGGGGAGCCAATTCTACGCTGGATTCGTATTTCATGAGAATAAATAAAACCTATTAAGTTCAGGATTATTATACTTTATTTAGCACATTATGCAAAGATCTATCTCCCTGGATAAGGCTTTAATGCTTGGAAAGGTGGAAGGAAAAAGAAGAGGAGCAGCAGCAGCAGCAAGGTGGATGAACTAGTAAGTGGAAATGGCTGGAAGGTCTAACATTAGAAGATCTGAAGGACGTTTTGAGAGACGGATTGTCATGGAGAAAATCTATGTGTTCACTAACAGTTGACACTGATTTAATGTCACATAATCATTAATTTCATTAATTACATACCTTTCTCTGAATTGTGCCCAAAGCCTTTCATAAAAAATACTAAACATTATTTTAACATGTATTTAATAACTCTCAAAGTTGGTGAAACCACCCAGGTTGTTCAAGCATATTATCTTAAAAGAATGAAACTGAGAATAGAACCAAGTGAGGGAAAAGGCAGAGTATCACTGTTGTTTTTCTTTTCCTGTGCAGCCCCATGTAAGCTGAGGAAAGCGGTGTTGATACGCCACACAATTTCTCAAGACAGTATGTGTGTCATGAAGAGAAATAAATAGAAACCATCCTCTCCAAGATTCTCTCACCCAGCTTCCATCAAAGAAGTCCCTTGTATGAAGAAAATGAGTCCCTTTAGATCAATTCTGAAATATTTGGTCTTATCAGGAATTAAGAATTATCACCCTGTACTTCCACCTCTATGGTGTCTACTAGAGACCACTTTTGCTCTCTCTTAAATGTAAATGTATCACCACCATTCATTCCAAATGCTTCAAGCCTCCAATTCTCTCAAATATGTGAATATTACTGCAGTGAATGAACAACTAACCCTCATCAATGTACATAGCACAGAAAAATGCCAGACATGCAGGAATCATGAATGCAATATAATTAATAAATTGATAATGTAATATAATTATGTTTATATAATGCAGATGAATGCTATTCCACAAACACTTGTGCTGTACGTCTGCCAGTGCCATAAGTCTGCCAGTCAATATAATGTTGTAAAACTCGGTTTCTCCCTCCCTCTCTCCCTCTCCCTCCCTCTCTCTCTCTCCCTCTCTCCTTCTCTCTCCCCCTCCTCCCTCTCCCTCCCTCCTTCCTTCCACATGAGACCAAGAAGACATGCCCTATGGAAATTGAAACAGACAAGCCCTATCAACAATGGTGAACATTTTATTGTAAACCTATATGAATTATTTAAAAAATATTTGGAAGAGAGTGTTTCACTAATATGAATTAATGAGGTATGAAAAGAACATTGTTTGGAAAGATCCAATGTTCAATTAAATATACCTGAATAATATGCTATTCTATTTGCTTTGTAAACCAATCAGATTAAATATCAGCATCAGCCTTATGTGGTGCAGTAACCATTTTGTTCCCTTCAGTGCCAGAATAATGTCAAGTTTTATGATGCTGCAGTGGCTCCGCAGTTGGTGTGAACCACGTCATGAACTGATTTGCTAGCACAGCAGATTTCAGAGAGGGCTGTATGTCAGAGATTTGGCAGCAATGGGTTTCTGCTGTCATTAATATAACTCAATAGAAATAATGCATGCATAATTTTCATAAACCCCACAACAATTCCAAGAGAAGTAGTAAAGCTATTCTCAGTCTTTCATTTTCACTTTTCATTGTGCATTTTTATGTGTTATTGTATACTGCCATCTCCTGGGACTCTCCTATATTCCCTACATTTGAATGAAAAAATACTGAAATGAGCATAAACCAATTGTATTTTTTTTAAACAAATCAAAGGACCTCATCCATTTCATTTATTATTTTTTATTAGTAACAATAAATGAAATTACATACTATTAATACATTTTTTCAATTCTGAATCCCAAAGGATAATTTACAAGTGCCAGGTTGTTGTTTTTTTTAAATCTCATGTTTAAAAGAAAAAAGGCAAAGCAATTAGAATCACTTTGCCTGTAGTCTTATATCATCTGACCTAGGATAAAATCCACAGAAATCAACATATAATTCTGGGGGGCGGGGAAATAGGGGTGAGATTACACAGTATACAAGAATGCAATTCATATTCCAAAGAAATAAACTGATCCCACTGTGTGAATGAGTGCGTGAACGTGTTTGTGTCAGAGTGTTACATGCCTATGGCTGCCCATTTCAAAACACTGAGTCTGGGTGATGTATAAAGATTAAAAATCAAGAGTTATAAACTCTCAATGCATCTCAACCATAAAACCACATCAACAGCAGAATCACACTTTAACTCAAAGGCCTGGGGAAATAGCCAGGCCTTTAGAGCTTATGAAAGGCTAGCAAGGCAAGAGTCATCCAGCTGTCTGGGGAAGATGCTACCACTGAGAAGACCTACGGTGACTCCAGAGCCCAATCAGATAATATTGTTTCATGGTGGGAGGAGGAGACCCAAAGTGTGCTCTCTTGACTAAATCTGGTGAAGGGAGAAGAAACATGTGCGGCATACAAACACAGAAAAGACTCTTCCTTAATTGCTACCTGTGTTTCAGAGAGTAGGATTTCAAGTGGTCCGTAATTTGTCTTACAACCATGAAAGGAAAAAAATCACTGCCCACACTTGTTCCTTTTATGCAAAGTACTTCTAGAGAAACAAAGCTACCCATGGGAGAATATATAATTATCACAGAAGGCAGAATACCAAGTTTCAAGGAGGATAATTATGCTTAAAGCCAATATTCGAGAGAAATTCTCCTGCCTGGTTTCTTAAGCAACACTTTTTTTTAAATTAATGGTTTTAACCAAAAGAATACAGATTAGGTTTGGCTGAAAACAAGTAACAATGTTAATGCCTATTAAAAATGTTTAAATTCTCTTTTTTAGAAGCATTGTTCTTCCCTTTCGGGAGTGGGGAGCACTGGACTTAATTATCAGGAGCAGAGACAATATTGCACAGGTTGCAAATGTCTACCTGGTTCTGACATAAGGCGGCATGGTTTTCTATTATGAGTAGAAGTTGACACAAGTCCCAGTCTCATGAACACTGTCTCCTCTTTTCCAATAACTTCCACTCCTGTTTAAGCCAGTATTTTCAGTGTTTTTCAGTGTATGAGAAACAAATTAACCTGTACAAAATGCTATAAAGCAACTACAGAAGATATTTAATTTAAATCAGAATTTATGAATTGATAGATTAGTAGATCTAATACCCTAGGTACTGTTTAATATTAAATCCAATTTAAATAGTGTCACTGTCATTGCACTGGGAGGGGGCAAGTGACAAAACAGGAACTATGATATCACAGCACGTATGCCTCACAATTCACATATCTGCACCTGACATTGGGTTGCAAATAGGACAGCATTTGCATAGTGGTGTCATGGTGCATATCTTATCATCATAGCTTTCTGCCAATGGCTATGATTGTTGCATTTGTGTTTCTTAACGCTGTATGATTGTCTGTGATGCATCAATGATTAATGTTTTTATTAATAGTTTGGAGAACTGGATAGGACTGAAAAGAATTGCATTTTTCAAGTAAGATAAATTTGATATTGAGCAAGGGTGAAAACAGTAATTAAAAACTAAATTGCATAGGCTACCATAGCCTAAGTATTTACATACAGCAAATATTACATTCGCAAGACATATATTTCTTTATTAAAACTGAATGAATTGCACAATGGTTTCCTGTCCAAATTTCCCAATCTTCTGATCATATACATTTTCCTATTTTAAATTTAAGTTCAAGAATCTTGATATATCTATTTTCCTGAAAGAAAAGGTTAGAATATGCCAAAGTCAATTTCATTTGCATGTCATTCCATTTCTATCATAGAAAACAAATCTTCAAATACCAATATTTACCACCTCAACACATAATCTCCCAAGAGACTTGGATCATCGTTCCTCTCATTAACACTTTCCCAAGTTTTGATCCTCTCTGTAAACCTATCTCAGGAAACCTAAACTTCATAATAAGTCCTCAGGGGTATGGATTTCATCCAATAAGTACCAGTCAACAGCTGCTACAATTGTGGGGAATGACCACTGCTAGCTGCCTTTATCACCATTACTGCTTACAGCTTAACTGCTTCTGAGGTCTACCCAGATTTCTATTGAAGAAAAAGATTTTTTTTTATCACCATCCCAATGACAGAACACAGAATTGTCTCAATGGCAAATATAACAATACAAACTATTTTCTCTCACAATGCATACTTAATTAATGGGATTAACTTTCCAACAATGCAGTAATGGCCAAGAATTAACAGTTAGGATAATTTGTATCAATAAAAGGGACAGGTTGCAGGAGCTGCCTTCTAAGGAGCTGTGCTGCAAAGGGAGGCAGAAAAGTTCGGCTTCCCTCTGCCACAGTATTCAACGTGGCTGCTTCTCGCCCTCATACACACAGAGCAACATGAGAAGGAGGCAAGAAGCAGCCAGGTTGAATGCTAGAAAACGTGGCCAAACTTTCTGTCGGTTCTATAAGCGTAGCTTGTTGGGTGATGCCACCCTACCTTGCCATGAGTGAAGTCGAGTGGGCCATGCCCACTCAGTCACATGATTCGAGTGGGCCACATAAAGGTTGTCTTTGAAACACTTGGACAGCACAAATCTAAGGATATTGATGGTGGTTTGTTCTCCAAGCTTGTTGTTCACATTTCAGAACATTTCGTCACCAGGCTAGGTAACTTTCATCAGTGGAAATTTGGTTGAAGTGTCTTGCTTCAGTTCTGTTCTGCTTTTGTAGGCCTTATGTGGTCAGTTGGACAGAATGACCATGTAAGACCTATAAAAGCAGAAGAGAACTGAAACAAGACACTTCAATCAAAGTTACACTGGTGATGTTACCTAGCCTGGTGACAAAACATTCGGAAACTGAACAACAAGCTCAGAAAACAAACCACCACTAACATCTACCACCCAAGTTACATTTCTAAATCTAAGGATGTGTAAATAATATGCATTAAAATTGAAAGTTGTAATTCCTGATTATTTCAAATGAATAAAATCAGAACCTTTTCAGTAGCCATTTTAATTAGCTTCTTTCACTTTAGAAGTTATCTATTCAACATTTAACTTGTATATTGTATATCTAAAGTTTCTATGTATTGGAATGACACCAAATCTCTGGAAATTTTTGTTTGATTCCCATATCTGTCTTGATATAGGAACCAATTCCCATATATTAACTGGATAGCAAAGCCCCTTCACATCATATTGCCACCAGTATGCTCACACCCAATCCTGAAAGCATTTTTCCTTTGAAAACAACTTATGTGAAATCTGCTTCCTTAGATATTGCTCACTATATAGTCATATAAGCTATAGCAGTCCCTGAAGACTGATCCAAACTGTTTCAACTGATGGTTGCTAGAATTTAGCAAGCTGTTTTTTCCCTTGTTGCCCATCATGGAATTATTAAAAGTTACAAAATTATATCAAGAACACCTGGAAAAGAAAATTACTGAGTCCTTTGAAAATCAGAAGTTCAGCAATAAATAAATGAAGCAGCTCAGGGTAACTTCCATGTACAAAACTACGGTGTTTACTTAATAAACTATATTAAATCACATATAATTATTACCTCTCACATCCTGGACTTAAACTGTTTCAACTCCTCCCCTTAGGACACCGCTATAAATTATTGCAAGCCAAAACAATTAGACACACAGACAATTTTTCCCCTCATGCCATCACTCTGCTAAACACATAATTACCACAGCACTGTTTTATGCCTAAGGATATCTAATCATGTAATAGAACTGTATTACTATTATACTTCTCACCTTTCCTATTACCTGCTGTTATTGGTATCTTATGACTATCACTTTGTTGGTTGTATCTTATGATTTATGATGTGTCTTATGATTTATGATTTATCCTTTTGTTGCTTGTATGTATACTGAGAGCTTTCACCTTGAAGACAAATTCCTTGTGTGTCTAATCACACTTGGCCAATAAAGGATATTCTGTTCTGTTCTATATTGTCAGATAAAATGTGTAGGATGTGTAAGTCAAATTTCTGTGTTAAGATGTTTAAACTGTTCAAAGTTGCATCGAACTGCAAGATAGGTGGTGAATAGCTTTAATAATTAATATTTAGTCATCTAAGGTCCTATTAGATGTTTGATTTATGCCATCATAAACTTTTTAGGATAACAAACCACAACATTCTATCTTCTACCGTATTAGCATCAACACACTAAACTTGCTATGTACTCACTCTTTCAACTTAAATATTTTATACCAACTTTATTTTCCACACTTTAAACAAAGTATGTTGGAATGCAAATGCTATTCTTTTTAAGCACACTGGAGGGGGAAAAGTAAAATTAAGACAAAAGTGCTGTTCTGATCTCTGGTGAAAAGCTCTCACACGTCATAACTACAGCAATAATGCCAGCTAAATGCCCAGGATTATTTGTATTCCCATTTAATGCGTTAATAAGATGCAGCATACTGAGTATTTCTAGAAGATTACTACACTTTGTGGCTGATTGAAACCACACCACAATTCACTCATAAAAAGAAAAACACAGGAATAATTTTAAGATTTCTCAGCCCACCTATTGAAATATAAACCGGGTACCTAGAGAGAAGCAGATGGAAAGCTTCCCTCTAACAGCAAAAGTCAGTAGAGAGTCATAGTTAGATGTAGGAAATTATTAAACAGCTGCTGAATCAAAATTAAGGGGAATTAGGAAGGTATTTCTGTGAAGAGCTTCACAGCCCTAAACAATTTTGAAGAAAAAGAACAAGAAATTCATATCCTTCCTTTTTATGTCAACTGTATGCAATTTTCCTTTGTTTCACCTTTCCAAGATCTGCAATTTACTCTTGTGATCTGGGGGCTGGAGAAAAGCAACCGAGCATGCAGAGTTAATTTCTCCCTACCTGTGTGGGAAAGCTTCAATTAGCTTATTTATCGAAAGGATTTTGATAAACCTTTAAGCATGAGCCCTCACAAGACAGCTGATGATAAAAGGGAGAACAAAGATGAATGGAAGCAGTAAAAATAGCATCAACCTAGGGGTTAGCAATAAATCAAACAATATTTGGAGGATTAGTTAAAAAAAAAGAAAATATCATTGGGGAATCACTTGAAGCCCACATCATCAAAGGGAAACAATGGCACAAAAGTGGAAGGATGCTCATCTGCCTCTATCATACTGCAATACATAAAAACAGCCGCTTCAACTACTCAGAATCAAGCAGGACAGGCTACATTCAAACAACAAAGACCCATAGAATTTGCTCCTTAATGATCCAATTATTTTTTATTTATTTTTATTTATGTATATTGCCACCTACTTGCACACGGCGACTCAAGGCGGCTGACAAGGATATAAAAACAGTGTATAAAAGAAATAAAAAGAAAAATAATAAAATAATAAACCCCACCAACCAGAGGTGGGTTCCTACTGGTTCGGACCGGTTCTACCGAGTAGGTAGTAGTCCGCTGGTGACGTCACAGAGCCAGTTCTGCTCCGTGGGTGCCGCCATCTTTTTCCCCTGATGTTTTTCTTCTGCGCATGCGCATAAGCCAAGTTTCCAGCACTGCACATGCGTCGCCATCTTGTTTTCTGCCTTTTTTGGGGGGGTTGGGGATTTTTCTACTGCGCATGCGCGTGCACGAGGCAGCGAACCGGCAGCGAACCCACCCCTGTTCTAGATTCTCTTTCTCCTTTTCCACTTCACAGTTGTCCTAAAGTTGAGCAGCACCGAAATCAAATTAAATGCATACATAAATCAATTGGTCTTCTCCTGGGTTCTGTTCCTAATCTGTAGTTTGGTTTATGAATATAACAGTCATATGACATATTTCAGTCACTTAAAATGTGCATGCTGCCTATATTGAAGTAGCATCTAATATTGCAGTATATTGAGCTATTAAATATTTCCTTTCTCAAGCTTATTATTATATATTGGAGTCCATGATCTCTCTACATTGTTATATTTTTTTCTAAACTTTTTAATAATCAGATAAACCAAGCTACAACATTATTCCCCTTGGACAAGAGACTTTAAAATATGTTTAGAATCAAGCACAATGTAGACTAATTTATGATTGGAAGGGAAGAAATTTGAAGGAAGTTTAGGTAAAGACAAGTGATTGATGCAAATTATGGTATCCATATTTGCAAATCCATATTATTGAAGCATGACAA
>JANHFT010000612.1:60828-75590 GCA_032467955.1 Pseudoxenodon macrops | reverse complement strand
GAAAGAACCCAAACAACAAAATACCTACATACAGGCACCCGTGAAAACCTCAAAAAACAAATATATATATATATATTCAAACTATTAAAAATCACCAGATCAAGCTTCCGATGTGTAGTCACCTCATCTTATCCCAGTGCTTTGGGGGGTGGGAGTCAGGTCTTCAGTGCTTTAAGGAAGGTTAGGAGGGTAGAGATCTGTAGTAGTTCAGGAGAAATGTTTTCTGTAGGGCAGAGACTGTCACAGAAAAGGCACACTTCCTACTTCCCATCAGCCGATAATCTTCAAAGGAAAGAACTAGAGTCTAGACACAGGCCCACCCTATTCAAATGCTGCAAAGGTTTGTCTCCTACAGATAGCATAGATATCTTAATCAGTATATCCTGGTTGAGAATGATAGGAATTGAAATTCATCACATTTGAAAAGCACTAAGTTAGGAAAGGCTTATCTAGCTATATATATATGCTTGAAAAGGAATGATCAAATCAGTCAGATAGGTAATCTCTTATATAGTTTGTAGATTTGAAAGTATAAATAAATAAATAAAGTCTCACACTACCCACCAAGGCAGTAAATGTTTAGGGAGACGCTTTAAAAACACTTAACACATAACGTACAGTATACAATTAAAGATGCTAGCTACAATCGATGACCAGGTTAGATCCTGCTAGTTCACTGCAGATAGCAGTGATTTTAATCATCTCAGATGCAAATTTGCATGCAGAAAGTTAGCTGTGTGCCTTTTGCATACCAAGCACACATTTTTCTAGTAGTGAAGAGTTAATATAATATAAGCTAGTGGAGGTAGACCTCTATTTATGATAATTGAGACCAAAATTTCTGTTGCTAAGTGAGACATTTGTTAAGTGAGTTTTGCCCCATTTTATGACATTTCTTGTCACAGTTGTTAAGTTGAATCACTGCACTTGTTAAAATAGTAACATGACCATTAAGTGAATCTTGATTCCTGATTGTCTTTGCTTGTCAGAAGGTCACAAAAAATGATCACATGACCCAGGGACACTGCAACCGTCATAAGTATGAGTCAGTTGCCATGCATCTGAATTTTGATCACATGACTATGTGGATGCCGTAAAGGTTGTAAAGTGTGGGAAATAGTCATAAGTCACTTTTTTCAATGATATAACTGAACGGTCACTAAACAAACCGTTGTAAGTTGAGGACCACCTGTATTTGCCACATCATTGTTGGTTGCATGGAGAAAGAATTACCTGAAAAGGAAACTGGTTGAGATTACATAAAACCGTTATAACAAAACACAAGAGGTTCTTTCCAAGATCTTTTTAAAACTCTGGGAGAATGAATTGGGATTTGAAATCATAACAATTTCAGAGATAACTCTTCATATTATTACAGCTTTGCCTTTAAGGGGTGGGCTTCAATCTTTTTAGCAAAGGGTCCTCTGCCCGGTTGCTGGGTGGGTGTGGCCATGGTGGCTGTGGCCTAGTCAGCCTCCTGCACTACAGTGGGTGGGTGGGGGTTGCCCTTCCCGGGCTCTGAAGGCTTTCCTCGAGTCTCCGTGAGGGCGAAAACAGCCTCCCCAGGCTCCGGAAGCCTTCTGGAGTCCAGAAACAGGCCCGTTTCCAAACTTCCCAAACTTCCAGTAGGCCCATTTTTCACCCTCTCTGAGCCTTCATGCGCACCCTGCACTTATCTCGCATCCAAAATGGGCCTCATGGGGACTCCTGGGAGGGGCAGGATGGGGTGTGTGGGGCCAGCCAGGAGTGGGATTTGGGGGGTCTCCGAACTGCACAGAATCTTAGCTAGTTCTCCCGAACCCCTGCGAACCCCTAGCAGCCCACCTGATTTCATCTAACCATTAAGAATGGATCATGAGCATAAAACACAGGTAACATTATATACCATGAAAATTACACTATAAACTTGTTACTATTTCAAGACTGTGTTGACAGTCAATTGATATAGACTGAGTGTCTGATGGCAATGCCCTGTGGGCAGAACTTCTGTGATAAAGTCATCCAACAATTATTCATGATCAATCTCAGTATTTGTTTGGTGCCCAAATTTCCAACTGCAGATAGACTGATATAAGAAATTGAATTCGTCAACTGCCAGGATTGTTTCCACAAAATTAAAAAAAAACTAAAATAAATATTTCATTTGATTACTGACTGTGGGGAAAATATTAACAGAACAAAAAGTTTGAAAAAGTCTGCAAGGAAGAACCTCATTGTCAGACCTACCAGTTAGACCAACACATGAGTCAATTTTACAGAAAGGCTAAAAATACTTTCATTAAGTTTGTTTGTAATAACAAAATCTTGCAAGTTTGATTGTGGGGTATGCCTTTCTCCTTCTTATAATCATGTGAAATAGGGAGTTGGCCTGAGCCTCTTCTACATATTTTCTGTTGTTGTGAATGTGAGATTTGTTTTTCCTTTGATGTTATTGCTTTGATAACAGAGTTTACATATTTCCGACAAGGTCATCTGCCTTATTCTTTTCACCCATTTATTAGCTGCATGAATATTGTTTTCCTTTAACAGATTATGCCTTCTTTTCCCTTTTTGTCTGAACTCCCTAATTTTGCTTATTCCCTCCCTTTTTTCCCTTTTAATCTTTTCCCCCCCTCATTCTTTGTATTTTACACTTTTCTGAAATGTAATAAGGTTGTAAAAAAGCCTTTAGGAAATAATATCAACAAGATATATATATAGACATCTGACATTCAGACATCTGTATTCAAACAAAATTCTTCTAAACCCTTGTAAACTAAAGCATTTCCTAATCATTTAATTGTCATGGTTGACTGAGCTATAGTTTGCTAAATCCAAGGCCCTAAGTTTTCATAACACTAATTAGTAAACCACATTTTAAGGTGTACATTTTGAAAATCCAACCACAAGAAATCAGAAGGTAGGTCTGCAGGCAGGGATTAAGGTGCTTTAGTCAGAAGAAATTATTACCCCCCTACTTGCTCTTTTGTTCTTATCTGCTCCATATCAGAGATGGCAGACATCAGCCGTGGATTATGGCTTCACCAGAAACCCAATGCCTACCACAGACAGATATAAAGCAATATTGTTTTTAACAGGCAGGTGTGAAGATGTATCTCAGATCATTCCAAACCTAGAAATTTCTTTCCAATGCCATATCTTAATTGAGCATTGTAGTAGGCTAAGTGGGAACATTCATTTTGATTGGAATTCAGAAACTCTTGTTAGCGTTCTACTTCCTATTTTTAATCCCTAAATCACTCTGCCTGTCAACCTTTTTATTTAGATTCTACTTTTTCAATTATATGGCATTCTGTCATAGATCCAAATCACAACAGTGCAATAGTCAACCCTAGCACCAACAGTCACCTTGATAACTTTCTAAAATACAGCTGTTGATGGATGGACTAGTTAATACACAAAAAATCCTCGATATATGTGTACCATAAAGGGCATGTGCAAATATTTACTCTTTGGCTGAAGCACCAAATAATTTGCTTCTGGCAAAATCCCCAGAAGAGTTGTGTTAACAAGCCACTGCCACAATGTGGGGTTGAGTTGCAAGCAGAGAAATGAGAAATATGCATACTGCTAACAGCAATGCTAGCCTGCCATGTACTTGTCCAAGAATTAATCTCTTATCAATAGTGAATGCTATTGTTGCACATGAACAGACAGATCTAATCATAATTGACTAAAATCATTAAACATGCTAAATCAATGCTGTACAAACAACAATTAGCATAAGTAAAGGAGCAGTTATAAATCATTTTAGCACCATAATAACTTTGAACAGTCATTAAACAAATGGTCATACATTGAGGAAAACTTGTAATTTAAGCAATGAATTAAAACAGGTTTGGCTGTATATCGATAAGGATAACCTTTATTGTCATGCCATGTAAATATTGGGCAGAGCATGACTGTCTGCAGTGGAAAGCCTCCTTATCCATGGATGACCTCAGTATAATTTAGAATACCGATATTACAGGATTCTGAGGAACTGAGTTTTCCATTGCTCTTACATGCAGCCCACATCTGGACTGCATGTGATTATAAATTAAAATAGATTGAATTTAATAATTTTCTGGGAATTTTGCCAATTGTGGTTAATCCATGAACCCTGTGTGGGAAGCCCCCCCTCCTAGAAGAATGGAGTTTTTGAGGAATATTTTAAAAAGACAGAATATTATATTGCCCTAAATGAGAAATGGAGAAATATGTTTTTTTAGAGGCAGAAAGCAACCACCACCTTCCTTAATAGCCCACAGCTGATGTCAGCACTTAAGCAATAAAGAGCTTATTGAAAGAAGACAAGTATCTGGATACCTCTATTTATAAGCAAATACGTTCACCCAAGAGCCAAAACAGGATGAAAGCCATTAAGCCACAATAGGAATTACCCAACACCCCTTCAGAACACAAGCCTCTTCATTGCATCATTCCCAGCAAACTTCAACCAAACCTGAGAGCTCAGACAACCTATATAGAGCCAGCTATGACCCCTACATAACCCCTACAACAGCCAATAGAATATATGTTCTTGCACAGGAACAGGAAACTCAAGTGCAAAGTTTAAAGAAGTATAAAAACTCTTCACTCTCAACTCCATTTTGTCAGCTGCACCAGAACCATGTGCTTGGTGCTTCCATTCATCATTAAACCCTCTTTCCAATTAGCCTCTATGTTTCTCTCGGCTTGGAACCGAACCAGATGGATTCCCCCCCCCATACCTATTAAACTAATCATGCCTTAAAGCAAGATGTCAAAATCAGTATGCTTAAAACATGGAATTTATGACTACAGGTAGTCCTCAATTTGTACTAGTTCATTTAGTGACCGTTCAAAGTTACAATGGCACTGAAAAAAGTGTCTGACTGTTTTTCACACTTACAACTGTTGCAGCATTCCCTTGGTCACACAATCTAAATTTGGGGACTTGGCAACTGACTCATAGTTATGACAAGTTGCAGTGTCCCGTAGTCATGTGATCACCTATTTGATCTTCCGACAAGCAAAGTCAATGGGGAAACTAGATTCACTTAACAACTCTGCTACTAACCTAACAACCACAGTGATTCACTTAACAACAGTGACAAGAAAGGTCACGAAATGGGGTAAAATTCACTTAAAAATTGTCTCACTTCACAACAGAAATTTGTGGTCGTAAGTTGAAGACTACCTGTATTTCTTATAGGAAAGCACAAATCTAAGCATGGAAAACGTATTTGAGAATAAACAGAAACTAAGATTTCCACATAGACACTGTTTAGCATATCACACTCCTTGATGTTCACACTAAAGCAATTTATTGTACAAATGAGAGAAAGTGAAAGAAACACTGGAACTTTCTTTTCTCTCTCTTGCAAAAAGATTCTGAATGTATTTGAACAGGAAGTATGAACCAGGATCAATCCTTTGTTACATTAACCAGACTAAAGCCCCCAAATTTGAACTATAATAAATAATACAATGTTTGTTCATATGTCAATTAGAAGTATAGTAGCCGTGTATTCTTTATTATAAAGGACAGTCCTTTGTTTCAGAAAGCTGTCCTTTAGATTTCTTTTTCAAAAGTTCACTGTTGTCCTTTATTTTGGTCATTTTAACTTTTAATGATCCCACCTAATGCATACTTTCATACTCATGTGAAAAATATGGAAATCCGAAAGATCTTTTAAAGAATCATTTTACCTATTCTAATTGGTTTTAGATACTTTTTATTTTATGCTTCTGTAAAGTTTTTTGTTGGTTTTGCTCTTAATTTTTCTGTTGTGAAGCAAGGTTATAAACATAAACAATTAAATGTGTTTATCCTTCATAGCCTCTTTCAGATTTGCTCCCTTTTCAGGTTTGTCCTTTTATTTTTATTTTTCAAGAAAAGATGGTCACTGAAATAATATGGTCCCTAAGCTCTGGTGCTATAACTTTGTCTTCTAGAATATCAACTTCTGACTCAGATATTAAGATGTCTTGAAATAGTCCTGGGTGCAAGTTGTCTTCTTTGTAAATCAGAAGAATTATTCTTCTTCGTATATGAGGAACGGTGGCAGTAGAAAAGGGCCAGCTACTTTTTACCATGCTGCTGAACTTTGTATATACATCTGGTTGAGTCTGTGACACTAAAGGCTACATTCGGAGGCTACAGCTACAGGTGCAGAATGTGGTGGCACAGACAGCTGTGGGAGCCTCAAGAATGGTCCCTGTAATACCACTATTCCACAAGCTGCTTTGGTTACCTGTCTGCTTCCGGGTGCAATTCAAGGTGTTGGTGGTCATCTTTAAAGTCATCTTTAAAGCTTTAAAGGCATGGGTCCAGGTTATTTGTGGGACCATCTCACCCCACTGGGATTGGCCCGCCCTACTCATGCCAGCAGGGGAGGCATTCTGCAGATCCCATCAGCCGGTGGGGTCCAGGAGGTGGGCCTTCTCTGCTGTTGCTCCTGCCTTCTGCAACATCTTGCCCCCACTCCCAAGTGAGGTTGGCCCCAACCCTCCTATCCTTTCATATGGGCCTAAAGACCTGGCTCTACCAGTTGGCCTGTGGCCCCAAAGGCAGAACAGCACAGTGGAGATGGTTGATGAAGTAACAACAGATCACACCTTCCCCCCCCCGCCCATTCTGCTCCACCCTCTCTGCATGTCCTTAGATTTTAGTCTTTGGTTTTAATTTATTTATGTTTTACTGTAGATATATTTTTAATGACAGTAAGCCACCCAGAGTTATCTTATGGCAAGCTGAGCAACTAATACATTTTATAAATAAATGGACAGACCAGGGGTCAGCAACCTGCGGCTCTGGAGTCGCATGTGGCTCTTTCATCCCTCTGTTGCGGCTCCCTGCACTAGTTGGCTCCACAATGGATAGGGCTTTCAGTTAGGACAGGCAGAGGAAAAAACTATGCCGTGCCACGAGGAGACTCTATGGTGGGGTGGAACCGGACTACTGGTTGGCAGAGAAAAAAGCATGCCACGCTAGGAGACTCTATGGTGGGGGGAATTGGACTTCCGTTCAGCTCCAGAATTGAACAGGGGGCTTCCAGTTAGGACCTTTGTGGCTCTTTCAGTGTTTAAGGTTGCCGACCTCTGGGATAGACAGACAGGAAAGATTCGCAGATGTCTGATCCAAAGGCTGCTGTTGTTGCTGTTATCAGCCCATTAAAATCCTGACAGAACTGCAATATCTTTCAGAAGAAATCCTATGCAAATTAACATGGGGATAAAGCCTACCTTTAATAGTTAGGCAAAATTTGGATACGAAGACCCAGATTGTTGTGAAAAAAAGTCTCCCCTAGAAGCAAAGGTCCGGTAGCTATAGAATTAGGTTGAGAAGAGATATATTTTGCAGAAATTGTCTTGTTTACCTACAGCCATTTCAGAAACCAGACAGGAGGGAAAGTACGCATGCAAGTCATGGTTTGGCAGGCCTGTCCTTTGTGGCATGCTGCATGGGTTGGTGAGAAGGCAAAACTATCCATTTTCTTACCTCTAAAATTCATTAGCTAGATTTCTTGTATGGCCTTAAAACCCAATGCAGAATGTTTGCATTTTTCCCCCCATCAATTGTTCCCCCACAAATCAAAGGATCATACAATCAAAACGTGCAGACCCTACAAAAACTAATTAAGAAAAGCGGATATTCGTATTATTATTATTATTATTTTTACTATCTATATATCAAAATGCTGCTTGACATTCGTACCCCGAAGCTCCTTGGATATCAAAGGAGGGGAAGTCGGTTCCCTGAGATGCATTAACTGGAAACGAATGGTGGCATTACCCGGCCAGCCAGGTCTCCAAGCTTTCCACCCATCCTGGGAATCCTCCGTGCCAAGGTAACAGGGAGGCTGCTAGCACCCCTGCACGGCTCTCCGCGGGGGCCCCGCCTCACCTGGTTCGGGCTATCAGGCCGCTTCTCTCCCACTGTGACGAGCAAAAGCGGCGAATTCCAAGGCGCTGAGGAGATTCGCCCTGCTTAAAGCAGCCAACCCCGTTTTCGTTGATGCTGGAAACGGCGCGGTTGCTAAGGCAGGGCCAGCTGGCAAAGGCGGCCGGAGCCTCGTTCCGAAGGATAAAGGTGCTGGGATTTAAACGCGACTCTTGCAGTTTGCCTTTGTGTGTGTGTGTGTGTGTTTCGCTGCAGGGCTTAATCCCAGGCATCTCACTGCTATTTATATAATGCTTTTCCTCCTAAAGAGTAAAGTCTTTAACTCAGCTCCGACTCCCTGGATTCTTGTTTTGATTGTAAAAGAATTGTTAAAAAAAAAACTGAGCAAACTTTTTTGTTTTTCTATATAGTTTAGTCACAGGTCTCTTCTTGTTAGCCACCTGCTTCATTTGGGAAAGAGAGTTTGTGGCTGAGAGAGTCAGGCTTTGAGTGCAAGGACATTGCAATAATCAGAAGTAATCGCATATGGTAGTTTCCCACGCAGGCCTCAGAAGTCCTTGTCCTTGGCTGCAAATGATGGAGATAATTATTTAAAGATGCTCCCGTTACAAGGAAACGGGCTGGAATTAAAGAAAATGTTCACCAGGAGTAATGAAGGGCTGTTTTTTTTTATATAAATAATTTCTGAATATTTAATAACATTGCAACTAAGAACAATTAATGACTGTCTGGTTTGCTCAGAGCCTACCTTGCCAAAGGATTTTGAGCCAGTCCCGATTTCTCAGCCTAACTTATCCTGCAAGCTTGTAATGAAGATTGTGAGGAGATGATCCAAATCATCATCAACAGCAACAAAATAAAAGATGGACCTAAAATGTTGTCTGGAACAGCTCAGTCTTTGGCAGGAAGAAGGCCAATCTGATCCCCACAGGTGCTTCTTCAAATAGTATTACTTGTCCTCAAGGACCCTTACTTCACAAAAGTGGGAAGCTATAAGTAGATTTTCCATAGATGATCTAATAATCAGAGCAATTCTGTTTGGAGCAAGGTGACAGAGATTTTCTTGCCATTACCAAGAAAAAATGAAACTACCTAGAAATGCTGTTATTAATATTTGTACTATATTTGTATAAATTAGTTATCCTATATGCATGTTTCATAATTATTTTCCAAGAAGCCTTTTTTTCTGTAGGAGCAACTTTATATACGGAGTAAAATTTACTTGCTAAGAAGTTATTCATATTAAACTATGTCGATGTTCTGCTCCATAAGTAACAACCCTGGAGACAAAAGGGTGATTCTAAATAATTACAGAAACCATGGGAAATTACACAGAAATAGATTAAATCTTGCCAGCTTGGCAGTTAATTATTTATTGTACAGTAGAAATGGCAGTGCAAAATACAGCTTAGTCCCATTAAAAACACTAGAATCTTCTCACAAGAAAAAATACACACCAAAATCTGTACTTGAACAACATTGCAATGCCAGATTTACACAAAAAGTGTGCTAGCTTTTGCATTTCATTAACTTTTCACCAGGCGAGTTGGTAAAAGAGATAAGGAAGCTAAAAAAGGAAAATGGAGGCTGGCATCTTGCCTGTGTTGATCTTAGGGTTTGCCCCCATTATTAGGTAAAGGCTAACCACCTAAACTTTAGCTGGCATAAAATAATGCTGGCATGAAATTTGCTGTCTCTGTTTCAAAACCTGCTTGTCTTGCATCTGTTCCAACTTACTGCAGAATAGCACTGTCCTGATTTCTGAGTGTGCCAACTATTGTAAAGCAAAGTGTTTTGGTTTTCCCTCTGGCTTTATTGACATTCCCTTTCACCATGTCAACAGCCAGTGAGCAAACACCTGCTGATGGAACAGGGCAGCACAAATGTGGTAGGTTTGATTCAGGGCTCTAATCTTTTCTCTAGATTAGTTTATCTGTCCCTCCTTTTTATGTGCCAGCTGGACATCCTCCAATTTAAAAACATGTAAGAAGAAAGAAAGAGAAAATGATAAGGCAAAAGTTATTCTAGAGAGCTGAGAGGCTGAAATTGCCATGATACTGAATTGTATTCAGTTTTGTAGTGTGTGAAAACTGAAATTACTGTAACTAGCAAGCCAGTTCTTACTTCAGGAAGAGGAAAATTACTGAACTGGACAAATATAGGAAATCTGACAAATAAGTTAGAATAACCAGTTCAAAAACTCTTGTTTTCTGAAAGCTGCCATGATTTTTTTTAAAGTGTGATTGCTGCATCTAACAGTAAAAATGCATTTTAGAATATTACTAACAGTAAAAGAAAAAAATATTTGTTTGTATTCTTCCTTTATTACAGAATATTGTTAAAGCAGAACATTAAGACTCTGATACTCCTCTTCCCCAAATAATATGGTGGAAACCTGCTGAGCTTTCTTCAGCTTTGTTGAAGGCATGAAGAGATGGCATCAAAAATAAGGAAGTAGAGAAGTTGATTGATGTGGAGGGAAAACAGGAAAGCAAGCGCTAATGAAGAGATCCTGTACTGGGAAGAAAATACTGCAATTGAAGCTGGCAAGTGATTAGAGGGGAATTGGCCTCACAATACTCCAGCCCTCTAATCACTGCCACAACAGGTCATCTAATCTCACCTCAAAGATAATGGGTGACAAAGCACTGCACATTTATGCAACTTAAAGCTGTAGCAGGATAGTACTAGATGAAGGAGGAAAGTCTTACCTTAAATAGGTGCACTTAATAATGACTTAATACTCATGGACATGAGATGACAGCAAAAGTGGAAATAAAACTTTAGATGACAGTAATACGATGAGGTGCAAATTAGATCTTTTTGGATGCAGAGAAAGTGCTGCAAAAGTTGTCCGACAGATGAAACTTTGTTTAACTGATGGCAAACTAAGGAAAGAACTACTTTCTCCTGGAACGGAAAACAATTTGTAATTATTCAGGCTGAAGAAGGAAGTTTTCCTGGATGAATAGGAAGGTCTGTAGAGATTCTCCGCCATCCAAGTCATGGTTGTCCCAAAGGTGCTTTTTCAGGAGGCAACTGGACTTTCTTGTTTTTTCCTTTGAAGACGTTTTGCTTCTCATCCAAGAAGCTTCTTCAGCTCTGACAGGAGAGTGGGGAATGGAAGGATTTATATTCCTTGCAGACAGCTAATAATTTGCATCCTTTTAGTGGGTCGTTGAAGCACTTGGAGGTTTATCTGTGTCCTCTGGGTCACCTGAGTTCTTGTAGTCTGCAATTTTTCCTCTAGAAATCCATTTCTGTTCCCACACCAATCAAAGGGTGTACATCCCAAATTGTATAGGTAAAAGTCTTTTCTTCTCAAGAAAGTCCAGTTGCCTCCTGAAAGCGTCTGTAGAGATTCTCAGTCATCCAGGTCATGGTTGTCCCAAAGATGCTTTCTCAGGTAGTAACTCAGAAGCGAGCTGAAGAAGCTTCTTGGATGAGAAGCGAAACGTCTTCAGAAGAAAAAACAAGAAAGCCCAGTTGCCTCCTGGAAAAGGAACAACCATGACCTGGATGACTGAGAATCTGTACAGATTTTTGGTCTTGAGGCTATTTACTCTTATCTCTCATTCCACTTTGATGAAGAGTCTTTGAGCTTGCTATGTGCACATTTCATTATCACTCCATCCAAACCACTTTTAAGTGGCTTGCTGATCAGCATGGAATGGGTAGTCTATAAAATGCATTGCAGGAATTGGTATTTGATTTCTTCTCACAATCCAGTGGGAAAGCTATCTATTTAAAAAAATATTAAACAAGATTCATCTGACAAAACGTATTCTTCAAAAATCCACGGTGGTAAAATTTTAGTAAAAATAATTATTTTTAACATATTTTAAAATTAAGTTTTAAGATTCACTCCAGAATATTCCCAGGTGTTAATGACAGATTATAGCAGCGGTCCCCAACCTTTCTGGTACCAGGGACCAGTTTTGGAAGACAATTTGTCTTCCATGGACCTGGGGAGGCAGTGGTTTTTTTATGCGCAACCTAGATCCTGCTCATGCACACATGAAGCTTCATTTACTTGTCTGCTGCTTGCCTGGCCCAGTTCCTAACAGATCATGGACTGGTACCAGCCCGTGGCCCGGGAGTTGGGAATCTTGATCTATACTTTCTGAAAATCTCATTTTTTCCTCTTTTAAAGATAGAAACAAAATTTCCTCTCCTTCAGTAATCTGGCACTGAAGATTTCTCACAGATAATATATAAATCTTTGGTCAATCAATCTGCTAGCTTCTGCTATATCGTGGGTTGCAATTTATCTAGCATGAAGATTTAAACTCACTCAGACCAAGCGGATATTCCTGTGTCATATTTCCATCAGTCTCAGACTTCAAACTCATTCATTCTGCCCTTCACATTTTTTTCTGATTTTGTTTTGTTTTGTTGGAAGAGACTAAATCAAAATAGGTGAATGGCTCAGCCTTTCTTTGTCACTAGTTAGAATGATGCAGTGTTCATTGATCAACAAATATACCGATTCCTGTGTTTTGTTGAACCTATATGAAGTTTGTTTTTAAAATTCTTAATTCTGAATTTTGTTTTTCCCATATTGAGTTCCAGGCTTTGCATTCTTTCTTGGTAACTTACTACACTTTGTTTTCAGATTTTCATCTGACTTTTATGACAGCTCTCCAAAGCTGGGGGGGGAAAAACATATTTACGGCCATGCTTGTAAAATATTTATTACTTCATTTTTAAGCACACATTTCTTCCAGTAGCTCAAGGCAACACATGTGCTTCTTTCCCACCTCCATTTTACTTTCCAAATTACAATGAAAAGTATGAAAAGCAGTGGTGGGTTGCTGCCGGTTCGGACTGGTTCACTAGAGCCGGTAGTGGAAATTTGCCCCCGCTTGCTGAACTGGTCCTCCGGCCTGAAATCGGTACAAAATTGCCTTGAAAACAACCCTCTGCTCATGCGCAAAGCCTCCTGTGCATGCACAGAGGGAAGCGACACACACTTCCGGCACAACCCGAACCAGTAGGGAAGATAAGAGGATCCCACCTCTGATGAAAAGTGAAACATGATGCTCATACCAATGAATTATTCAATACGTTTCTTGGCCAAATGGAATTGGATTGTCCAGTCTTAGCTCAACCTTTCCAAACTTGATACTTTCCTGATGCGCCTGAGCAACAATACCAACACTCTTGGAAGAAATGCTGCAAGTCACTTCCACTTGCTAGTTTCTTTTGCAAGATCAAGACTATAGGACCCAAAAGGTGGAGCCTGTCTGGAAGGAGATTATCTGATCACTAGCTGTCAAAACATTGCTCCCTTGGGGTTGTAGGACTGCCACTTAGGGAGCATCCCCTGTTTGTGAGCAACAACAACAAGGGAGATGCTGCCATAGGTTTTTGATCTGATTAAATTATAGCTTAGTATTGATGAAATGAGTCATGGAAATGGAATGATGAAAAAGACATTGGC
This sequence comes from Pseudoxenodon macrops, assembly GCA_032467955.1. NCBI lineage: Eukaryota > Metazoa > Chordata > Lepidosauria > Squamata > Pseudoxenodontidae > Pseudoxenodon > Pseudoxenodon macrops. The sequence continues at coordinate 62,280 of JANHFT010000612.1, read as the reverse complement.
CTGCAAGCAAATACTGGAGTAATAACTTAACAGGAGCAGGTACAATGGTAGGTTACAAGCTGGCTGTTACAGGGGGGAAAATTAATCAATAGTTGTAAACAAAGCCAGTTGGATTCAACCTGGACATCAACATTGAGACAGTCAACACGGAAGTGTATATATATATATATATACATATATATATAGGTATTTTGTTGTTCGGGTTCTTTCCCGCGTAGAATCAAAGGTGCCATTAGCACAACGTTTCGGTAAAATCACATTTACCATCATCAGGTATATTTAATCTGCTTTTCTAAGTTAGCTTTAAGCTTCTAAACAACAAAATACCTACATATATATATATTTTCTGGCGTTCAAGAGCAAAATGCCCAAGAATAAGCAGTTTTCGAAGAATCATCTTCATAAACCCTCTCAAAAATTAAATCTCGGTCGGAAGACATGATCTCACTACCTGTAGTAAACATTTGGTAAAACTTTTAAAACTGGCTGAATGAAAAGGAGCTTGATTTAAGGTGGCCTCTGAAGTCAGCCGATTTTGTTTCCACGCCAACAAGCGATTCAAGAAACTGTCTCCACGCCAGACGTGTTTTATTCCGAATCTAGGAATTTCCGTTTTGGTTACTGATTGTCTTCTGCTTTAGCAATTCACCAAGGTGGAGGTTTATTTTTTAGTATACTTGTGAAGCAGTGAAAGCAGGAACAGAAAAGGCTTAGTTTCATTTCAGGTTAAGGTCCCATGTTGCTTATTTTAAGAGCATCCTTGCCAAATCGCTTCTCTTAAAAAAAAAAAATAATAATAATAATCTTCCAATGTGTGGAAAAGCTTTTGCTCACAATTTCCCCACCACTCACCCCCTCTTTCTGAAGCCAAAGTTTGTGGGGGAACTAATTTCTCTAAAAAAAAACTGCCTTTCCTATTGCCATGTGAGCTCCATCCAAGCTACTAACCTAATGCTAACCACTTCCAGATGTGACACAAGGAGAAGACAAACTCCAAGCACCCCCCACACCACTATGCTTTCAAACTTTTGTTGAAATATAAAACAAAAAGTCGTACTTACAGGAAGGTCTGTGAAGGCTATACCTGTGAAAGAGAAAATATTCCAAGTCAAGGCAAAGGATTTCCCCTCATTATCCTAAAAACCTGCGTTTGCCGTACACACCTTATATGGCAACAAATACGGTGAGCAAATTTTGAATCGGTGGGCAATAAAAGACATTCTCCATTCTCAGATTTGCTGCGTACAGGTAGTCCTTGACTTACGACCGCAATCGAGCCCCCGACATGTATGTTGTTAAGTGAGAAATGTGTTAAGTGAGCTCTGTCCCATTTTATGACTTTCCTTGTCACATCTGTTAGACTGCTTAACTGTAGTTTATTTATTTATTTATTTATTAAATTTGTATACCGCCCTTCTCTCGAAAGACTCAGGGCGGTGCACAGCCAATAAT
>JANHFT010000612.1:48148-58188 GCA_032467955.1 Pseudoxenodon macrops | reverse complement strand
ACTCCAGAGCTGACCCATAGTCCTCTCCGCTGTCCGACTCATCTGCCAGCTCTGCAGGCTGCCGGTGAACCACAACACCCTGTTAGGATTAGGATTATTTTACGATTGATATGGCATCAGATGAATTATATCACATTACATTGCATCAGAGGTGGGTTCCTACCGGTTCAGACCGGTTCTACCGAGTAGGTAGTAGGCTGCTGGTGTTCTGTAGGTGCCAACATCTTTTTTGGGGAATTTTTTTTTTGGGGAAAAAACAGGGTGTGCACACACGCGCACCCACACAGCACAGGAGGCAGCGAACCGCCGGCAAGGTAAGTTTAGAACCCACCCTTGCATTGCATCTACAAACAATCACCACCATTTTTTTCATAACGGTAAATCTACTAGCAGGTGGTAAACACCTCCAGCAGGAGCCCCTCAAAATGGATAAATATAACAATAGATTTATTTCAGAGGACATAAAATGATACAGATTGGGATAGCATCTCCAGTTTCTAGGGTGATGAGCACATTTGGTCTTTTTACTATTACAAAATAGCCCACTAATCCTTCTTCCTGCCTGTCCAGAGATTAGAAAATCATTTCTCCTGCTTGCAGTTCATAATGGACACATCTGAAGATCAGGAGTTGTGGGATGGTTTTTCCAAGCATGATATTCATTTAATTATTAAATTGATATTCCACCAATCATAAAAAGATAAATAGAAAAGTGGTTCATATTTTTAAACTATGCAAATATTTTTAATTTTTTTTAATGAAATAAACCAGGAACCAACAGGCAAACCATACAGGGATGAGGTTTTCTTACCCATCAACCCACCTCCAGGGCTCCAAGCCAACCCCTTCAGGGCCTCAAGTCAATCAGTAAAATCATATTTTAATACCCTTCTTGGAAGGGTATTAAGGGTGGGGAGAGCAGTTCTCAGCTCTAGTAATAGAGAGTTCCACATGGTCAGGGCATATGCAATATGAACCATATCAAACTAGTTGGATGCTTTCCAAAGGAAAAAAAATATTTTCTACAATTGTATTAGCTCAACAAATAACTGATGAAACAAATACCCTTGCAGAGTTCAAATGTGTGCAAGGTGGTGTTTGTTTCATGCTTAGCAACTATGTTCTCTTTCTTTCCTCATATATTTACAGACTGAAATATTCAAAGACTAGCCTCAACATGATAAAAGTTTAGATTGATGCATCCCGCACAGAGGAAGGAAAGGTGTATTATACTCAGGCATGAAATATTTACCTAAGATATCATTTTAAAAGCAAGAACAGAATGTTCTACAACTTGATGATATAAAATTAGGCACATCATGGTATGCAAAGCAGGGCATTTGTTTTAGAGTTTCCTCACATTGCATTCTACTGTGTTTATATTAAAGCCTTTTTAAAAACATTGTATTTGTAACTGTTATTCCATGTAATAAATGTTGAACATTAAAGGAAACAAAAAAAAGTTCTGTTGTTTATTTTAATAACCAAACTGTATAATAGAATTGGCCACTTGCTAGCCCAGGTATAGGAAAACTGCATTGGGGTTCCTGGTCAAAATCCATAATGCAAATCTAATTAATACCTAATAAAATAACACTATGATTAATCAGGTTTATCATCCTCGGTGAACTAGCCACTTTCCTATAGTTTAACCTTCTTCTCGGGACCTCTGTGAAGACCAAAGAAATATGCCATCTGCTTTTTAAAATTCTTAAATTTCTTGATTGCGAATGTTTTAATGAAGCTTGGGCCTGACATCCTCCATCAGAATATTTGTGCTTTCTTGGGCTTTAAATCAGGGGGGTACAACCATGGCAACTTTAAGCCTGGCGGACCTCAACTCCGTCAAGACTCCCATGGCTGGAGACAGGGATGGGTTCTACTTACCTTTGCTATCGGTCCGGGTTGTGCGGAAGTGTGTGTTTTGCATGCACGCGCTTGCTGCACTCGTGCACGCTCCCGTCACATCCAGGTATTGCCTTGAAAATAAGCCTCTGTGCATACACATGAAGCTTTGCGTATGCGCAGAGGGTTATTTTCAAGGCAATTTCCACTGGGAGAACCGATTTTCAGCCGGAGGACTGGTTCGGGGACGTGTCCAGCCGGCCGTTGCTGAACCCACCTCTGGTTGGAGAACCCTGCTTTAATTAATGTAATGATTGGACTTTTTTCACATTGCTTGAGGTAGAGAGAGAACAAATACATTCCCTGTTCCATAGTGTTCAAACAGAATTATTCCTCTCCAAAGAAGAAAGTAATTTGCCACTTTAAAGATAACTTCTGTACCCAGGATATTTATTGGAACTTTTGTCTGTCTTGCCGATTTTAGAGGCAGAAGAACTGCGTCAAGAGAATTGGTAACCTTGCTTTATACACTTTGATCTGCAGCACAAGCTTACACATGCCCAATTAGAAGTAAATCTAATTAAATTTAATTAGTTTTAATTATAGGCAAGTGAGTATAGGATTGCAGTCTCAAAGTAGTAGCCTTTCATGAAATACTTAAATAGTTTTGATAGCTGGGGATTATGGGAGTTTGAATTTCAAGATATATGAAATGCTCTAGTTAGAGAAAGTGCATTGCCTAACAGAAAAAAACTCAATTTCAGCTGTAATAATATTGTTCTCTTAACTATGAACCTTGAAAATAATGACTAAATTGGTTATTGTAATAAGCAAAACAACAGTGCATTCAGTGAATCATCTTCTCTATTTTGCATAGCATCCAGTGTAGTACTTTTTACGGAGGAAAATATAGTCTTCTCACTCAAAGACCAAGTATATAAAAGAAGTTGTTGTCATCCTTTCTTTAAGGCAAGTAGAGGCATTAGTAATCAGGGCTGTTATTTCAGATCTGCCTTCTGGAATGTCCCAATGATGCTGATTTTCTAGTAGCACACACAACATAGTACATGTAGTACAACATAGAATGAACCTGAATTCCATGATCACTAAAAGTCAGTTTCTCAACCTTTTTATCCTGGAAGAACCCTTGAAATAATTTGCTGAAGAAATAAATAACTGCATAAAAGTGATTATATCTTCAGCTAGCATTGAGTAGTAGACCAACAGCTGACATATGGTTCCAGTATTGGAAGCACAGAACCCTTGATGACTTCTGATGGAGTTGAGAAACACTGGTCCATATTATCTTATCCAGTGTGAGTGGTTACTAAAAAAAATTACCTTAATAATTTCAGTCTGAAAACGAAGCAAACTTATATCCTACCATCTTCTTGTTTGTTTACTGTTTTGGAGTACCAGCATTTCATTCCTGTTATGTTAGTTTACTTTTTTTTTTTTAAATGTCAGGCCTATCTGAATTAGTACATTTTTACTTAAAGTTCATTCATTGGATTGAAGCGTGATTGACTTCATATACTTCATCACAACTTTCTCTTTTGGAAAATAACACCACCATTAAAACATCTGATAAACTGATAAATGTTGAGAAGTCTGGAAATATGGTATTCTTCTGTCTGCCCCCACCAGAATTTCCTTATATAATATTTTTTTATATATAATGGCAGAAGTGAGGAAAACTAGTTCATACTTTTGTCATTCTAGCACAGAAGTTTGCTTTATTCTTCTTTATTGACAAGACCCAACAATAACAGATTTTACTTGACTGGGCACCACTGTATTAGTCTTGTAAATACTATGGTAGTATTTAAGCAGAAAAGAAGAGCAAGTAGAGTTATGGCAAGTGGGAACCTGCATGAAGATCCAAGCTCCTTTCATTTGATTTTTCCTAGAGCTGTCCCAAAGCAAGGTCTTTCATGGGAGGGTTCAGAACTTCCTAATTAGACAAGCTAGAGCTGACTAGGGTTCAGTCTAATCAGTATAAATCTTCTATTTTGGGGGATAGGGCTTAAAGTATCTGTTCTCACTCCCCCACAAGTAACTTGTAAGTTACTACGTAAAGAAAAAGGAAATGCACTTAGTATGGACAAGGTTTTGGTGACCAAGGACTGCACATAACACTTTGGTAAGGAGGCCATGGTCTGCAAAGTAAATGGGACTGCATGATACCTGTGGGTGATACTTAGTTTGGGAGTAGATGTATTTATCCTCTAATTTTCATCTGCTCACCCATCAGGAAGATGTATCATTAGTTCTGTGTCATTATGATCAAAGAGGTATCAAAAAAGACAATTCAAGCCTTGGGGTTATAAATTACCCCTCCCTATACTGTCAAATCTAAACCACAGTGGTGTGGATTCTATAGCAATGTAAGCCAGATTGTGTTCTGTTCTGATGTTTTACTGTGCTATGTGAATCCTGCCTTTGAATCATTCTTCCATTAGGCCTAGAGCAAAATCTGTCATAGGGAGAATGCAATTAAAATCTTTCAACTCACAGAGTGACAAAGCACTGCCACAAACCTATGACAGTTCCATATACTAATTGTCCATATTATATTTGGGGGAGGGGGTTGATCAGAAATAAATGGATCTACTGCGCATTACAGTCAATTATCAAGATTATCAGACTCCCATTGGTTTAACAGGAATATCCATTCTTTCTTCTAAACTGCTAAGATGGAGAAAAGAAATGCAGGTAGATTTTTGTGTGATGGACAAAAATATAGAATACAGAATAATAGAGTTGGCAGAGTCCTTGGAGGTCTTCTAGTCCAACCCCCTGGTTAGTCCCTATACCATTTCAAAGAAGTGGCTATCCAGTCTATTCTTAAAAGCCTTCAAGGATGAAGCACCCATAATTTCTGAAGGCAAATAATTCTCAATTGTTCTATTAGGAGATTTCTCCTTACTTCTAGGTTGCTTCTCTCCTTGATTAGTTTCCATCCATTGTTTCTTTTCTTGCCTTCAGGTGCTTTTGAAAATAGGTTGATCCCCCCTTCCTTGTGGCAGCCCCTCAAATATTGGAATACTGCTATCACGTCATCCCTAGTCCTTCTTTTCTCCAGACTAATCATTCCCAATTCCTCAAACCGTTCTTCATATGTAGGCCCTTAATTGCTCTTCTCTGCACTCTTTCCACAGTCTCAACATCTTTTTTATAATAAAACTGGATGCAGTATTCCAGATGTGGTCTTATTAAGGTTTTATATAGTGATACTAACACATCACATGATCTTGAGTGTATCCCTGTGTTTATGTAACTGAGGAGTGTATATTGCTGGCTAATATTTAAGTGATTGTCCACTAGGATTCCAAGATCCCTCTCCAGTTACTGCTTTTGAGCCAGGTTTCACCTACACTGTACTTGTACATTTGGTTTTTCCTGCCTAAGTGTAAACCTTAGTTTTTTCTACATTAAATTTTATTTTGTTGGATAGGGCCCAGCAAAACAAAATTCTGGTACTGAAAATGAATGTAACAGTGAGCATGTTTCATAACATTAGAGTATGTCTCATTGGTCTTCAACCAATTTTTCATCCAGCTGCACTTGGTGGAAACTTGACATAAATCAGCATTTCAGCATTGTTTCTTTGAAACATTTGGCCATTGCAAAAGTTACTGTTACAGAATGCTGTTTAATGAATTTACTACTATCAGCAGAAGTACCATGTTAAGACTGAAGCCTAACCCGAATCTTTTACCAGCCTTAAACTAGAAAAGCATTTCCCCCTCTCTTTTAAAATGGAATAACAAATGTAAAACTTTTCTCATCACCAAGGACATTGCCATTGCAGAGGGCAAAGATCAAAGTATCTAAGACATTGAATTATCTCTGTTTCAACCAGGCTCTGAATTCACAAGGGTGGGAATTGCAGAATCTGAGAATCAAAGCTGATATATATTTTAATTTAGATATGAAAATAAGAGACTTGAGCTCTAAAGACCACAATAATAGCTAGATTTTATTAGAAAAAGTAATTGTTCCTTGCTAGGAATGAACTTAAACTATTCATCTTGTTTGATCAATTCATGGCTATGGGATCTCCAACTCATCCTTTTCACAATCCATTATTTATTGGCATGTGTTCATTGTATATGAGTCTGTTGCTGTTTAACTACTTAGATATTCTGAATGAGTTATGTAGAATTAAAATGCAAATAGAAAATGGTACAATAGCCTACAAACTACACTAAAGCAGTAAGAGAATGATGCAAGAATGCAGACATAATATATTACAAACACATAGAAAAGGATTACATATTTGAGTCATCTGGTGACTTCATGGACATACAGTATGTCTACAGTCTATAATTTGCTTTATTGCACCATGGAGTAAATTCCTAAAGGCTTCTCCCAGAATTATTTTTTGACTTTCCAGGCTTACCTACAGCCCAGAGGTCTCTATGCTTTTCCTTGCTTAGCTTCTTGGTTCAGACACTTCTGTATAAATAATAGGATAGTTGCCTGAAATCAACAACCTTATAATCAAAAGCAGATTAAAATAACCTCCTAGATTAAAGAATGAGTTACCAAGATGGTGTACCATGAAATAATAGCACATTTTTATTTCCAGGCATAATCTTTTTGGAGAAGAGACTGACCTTAATGCAACAAGTAAGTTTAAGCTGGAAAACGAGATCCTTTAGAAACCAACCATTTACCGGTAAATAACATATAAGCAAGTGCATAGAAAGAAGTCATTCGCTCTCTTTTTAAATTTCTTTTAGTTGAGCATCTGAATGTATAGTAATGCATTTACTTCCCAGGGCCAAGTCTATTAACACAATAGAACAGAACAGAACAGAACAGAACAGAACAGAAAACTTTATTGGCCGAGTGTGATAAATCAGTACAAAATAGCTTAGATGCAGAGTCTTTGATTTTAGAGTCCAAACTAATTTTGTATCAAATTTAATGATATTCAAGTCCAAAGAAATAGAATCAAACATTGTTAATCATTCTAATTAAGCTACTTCATGTTGTAGGTGATTTTCACGGGTTATTCTATTTTGTATATCTTTGTATAAATTTGAAGCTCCTTGTATTTCATTATCATTTAATCTCTCATAATTTCTCTTTGTGCATGCCTAATGGCAGAATAAATGTGTTGGTTCAATATGATGTAAAGTATTTTGTTGCCCTCACTAACAAGGCAACTTATTTGACTGAATTGTCTGACAACACTCATACTCAGCTGGTACTCACTTGATCAAATTGTAACAATGATAATTTATTCATTTAACTCTGAAGGATTTGTTCTTTGTATATAGTTGGGAATGACTACTATGAGATTGCTTTGTATTTGAAAATATACCATCATTTCTCTGGGTAGAGCACTACATAAATCTTTCAACACAGTTTCTAGAAACACAAAGAGGTTCCCACAAACACACTTTGCTCTCTGAAAGGATAAGATGCTGCTTGAACTGTCACACTGAAGAAAACTGGGGCATTATTGACCAGCGCTAAAAGTAAAAATGATATCACATTCATTGTTCCACAGGTAAAGAAGTAACAGATATTGACATCAGGTGGACCACTGATTGCCAAAACACTAAGTTCCTAGTTAGATAGAAGACAATTAAAACATCCCAGAGTTTTAGGCTAGATTGAAAAATTAAAAAAATAAAAGCCCAACCTGGTGGGAAGCAATGGCAAATCACTTCTGTACCGTTAGTAAGAAAACAGCATAAATATTCATGTAGTCTGTAAGACTTGATTGAGGCTTAGTGCCTTGTGGAAACTTTAAGTATGATTGATGGGTTAGAATAATGTGGGAATCCAGTTGCAAATAGGAACAAGTGTGTTTCTCTCAGTGACACATCCTTTTTGGATATAACTGTCAATTATCTTTATGACAGAAATCATATCTGAACACCTTTTTGGTGATCCGCGAGAAGAAACAATGAGGAAACTACCTCAAGCACATGTACAGTTTTGGCATTTCCTATTGAATCACCAGTCACAAAGAATCTAGGATGAATGTCCAGATTAGTGAATCTGAGAATTCCTGATTAGTGAATCTGGATACCTGTTGCTATTTTCAGTGCCTGTATATTGCTACACACTGTGGTTTCTCTGAAAATTTGATTATAATTGTTATTAAACAGTTAAAGGGTTTTCCCCTTTTTTTTTTAGTTTGCATGTCTTAAGAGATATTTCACAACTGTCTGTTGCTCCCTTATTTGGAAGAAAGACAAAAAAGAAAGAGAAGGACAGAAGGAAAAAAAAGACTTTTGGAATTACAGGAAGAAGAAAAAGAGGAGAAAGGAAGGAAGGAACGTGTGAATAGAAGAGGTGATAAATTGAGGAGGTAAAAAAGAACGACTGTGTCTAGAGTTTACTGTGGTTGACATCTCACTGCCTTCTGCAAAAATCTTCTCCAGAAAGGGAATATTGGAGACTTTCAAGAAGTTATTAAAGATGACTTGATCAAAAGCCCAACCCTTTATTCAGGTAAAACTCCCGTTGACCACATGTCCATGTAGCAATAATCTGAATGCATGTTCATGACTGTATTACAAATATGATTGCCATTGTCTTCACGTGGGATGTTTTTCCCACATTCCACTGTAGCTTCCAGTCCTCCAATGTTCTGATGGTCTTCTTCCCAAATGCTAACCCAATCCAACCTTGCTTTGCTTTTTGAACTCAGCTAAGGTTCAAAACTCTGCTCTAAATCTCAATTCATGAATGCACGTGGAGACATTCCAGACACATACCTCTTGCTTGTTGTATGTTGTGAATAAGATAATTGGTTTCATTGTCAAACTGCTTGGGAATTGGATTCAGCCAGGATCTACCTTTCTATAACTTAAATCAATTGATTATTTAATTTATGAAAGTTTGAAATTAGAGTGTCTAAACTGTAGTCTTATTTTAAGTGACTCCCTTTCAGATTCATAAAGAATGCTATCCTACAACCCTTTTAATCATGCCTTATCAAATTTAAGATGAATCAAACCTAAGGAAGAATCTACCTCACTAATACCCCAAATATGATGAAGTTTTAAGTCCATTAGCAATAAAGACAAGCTTATAATGGTCTGAATGAAAAAAAATCTTCAACATCTCCCTAAATTGTTCATATGGAAAACATGTGCTTTTAAATTTCTTCATTTGATTTTTCTTTTTCGAGCAGTTAAGTTGACTGATGTTTAGGTAAATAACTATGAATAGCTAGCTTGGGGCAGCAATAGGGAACAAGATTGTTACTTGTGGATAGGGATTTGCAATGGAGTAGAGATTTTGCTAACTTGTACTGGCAAAGTCAGAGCCAGTTTGGTGTATTGGTTAAGGCAGGGGTCCCCAACCTCCAGTCCATGGCCCAATACCAGTCCGCGCAAGCAGCAGGCAATCACGCAAGTGTGTGAAGCTCCATTGCCTTAAATGGCAGACACATGCGCAAAACCATCCCCTCTCCTCACCATCACCACCACCATACAGCTGGAAAGGTTGGGGACTACTGGGTTAAGGTATCAGGCTAGAAACTGAGAGACCATGAGTCCTACTCCTATCTTGGGCATGAAGCTAATTGAGTGATCTTAGACAGGTCTCTTTTTCTCAGCTCTAGGAATAAGACAATGGCAAACCACTTTTGTAACGTTGTGCCCCAAAAATTGCAGGCAGTCTCCAAGAATTGGATATAATTGAACTGAAGCAACCCCACCTCCCCATAAACTTGGTAAAATAATTAATGTTATCACCTTATTTACTTTAGAAATAAAGCTAAAACAGCAATTATGTCAGACAAGTCTCTATAAATTTTAATAATTGATAACAGCATCTTCAGCAAATCTGCTTCTAACTTTGAATAATTTATAACAGCATCGTCTAGCATCCCATTTATTCTTTCATTTTTCTCATACGAAGCCAGTTTCTGGAGAAAACACATCTTGCTGGATGCTACTTTTTAATTTGTTTGTTTCATGAAAAAATATGTTACCGTAAAGAAATGCTTGTTTTTAAACTTATTCAAAGACTGGGCAAGAGGCCTCCTTTAATTCTGAAATTTGTCTTAAATTGTTTCCAGTTGCATCTTTCCCTCTTACATAACTTATGTCATAAAAAAGCACAACAAAGAATGTTCTTTCTGCGTCAACTCAGGAAGCTCAAACTGCCCAAGGAGCTGCTGATCCAGTTCTACAGAGGAATTATTGAGTCTGTCATCTGCA
>JANHFT010000612.1:0-17551 GCA_032467955.1 Pseudoxenodon macrops | reverse complement strand
AATAGGTTTGAAATAAGTAGCAAAAATCCATAAAGAAGAAAAAAAGCTGCAAATCCTAAAATCATTAATCAGTTTCACCTCTCATATAAGTTGGCTTAGGAGAATGTATTTCAAACACTTTGGAGAGACAGTGGGATTGCCAATGTGGTAGTCATAATTTTCTTTAAAAAACAAACAATCAGGGAACTCAACTGACCCTTTAAAAAAAAAATTTTAATGGTTTAAGATTTCAGGCTATTTCTACCCAATTCAGGATCAACAATTGCAGGAAGCTGGAAGCTAAGGCTGATAATGAAAGAGATCTTCTCATGATGAATAAAGAATTCAGGATGGATAAAAGCACAAAATTGTGGCTTTTTTTTCCTTGTGAGTAAATAGTTGATGTGGGAAAGTGAGGAAGAGGCAATTATTTTCTGCTCCAGTGCTTTTCCTAACTTAACCAGTTAAGCCCAAAGACATAGTTTTTACTTCTGCAATCAAAGTAGAAGATTTCAGACTGTAGATGTTAGAAAGATTTACAAAGCTGCCTTATGCTGTGTCAGGCTTGGTTTATCAAGCTTAGCATCGTTAATACTGCATATGGGCTTTTCCCTACAGGCATCCAGCTGCCACACAAATATGCTCTGGCAACACTTTGTCATTGTGACCCTTGACATTTCCTTCATCTTCTCTCCATCAGTGCCTCAACTTATTCTCTGTTCCTCTGTTATTCTGGCAACAACCAAGGACATCCTTCTAAGCTTGGCAACTTTAAGATGTGTGAATTTCAACTCCCAGAATTCTCCAGCCAGCCATGCTTGAGAATTCCACACAACTTAAAGATGTCCAGGTTGAGAAACACTGTTTTAGAGGACTAAATCTATTAAACTTTGCCACCCATTACCATGGAAGGATGTCAGGTGACTGGGGCACAGGCAATAGAGACATAATAGCGCAGTGATGGCTAACCTTTTTGCCATCCGCGAGGATGGTTGTGTGCACGCATGCCCGGACTTATAATGCAATGCCCCACTCCCGCACATGCACGCAGGCCTCACTCTAGTTGGCCCGTTGGCCCATTTTTCGCCCTCCCAAGGCTTCAGGGAAGCCTCCTGAAGAATCAACAGCCTAATTCATTCATAAATATTTTAAAAACTCCCTTATGACCCTGTAATTCCTTAATTTGGAGTAGAGTCGGGCAACTGGATGGAGATACAGTGGAACCTCCATTCACGACCACAATCCATTCCTGGATCCTGGTGGGCACCCAATTTGGTCGTGAATGGAAGTACGACTTACTGCACATGCGCAGACACAAAAAAAACCTCAAAAAATGGCACCAAAGGGGAAATCACTGCGGCAGGGAAAATCGCCACGATTGGGTTTGATTCGGGAACCGAACATATGGTCATGAACAGAGGTATATTTTGACCATACTTTTTGTTTGGGAACCGATTTGGTCGCGGACTGGGGCGGACTCCTCCCAATTATTTAAATAGATCTACTCCAAACATGACTAAGTCAGGCTCAGCTGCCTTATCTTAATACTAAAACAGGACACAGTTACATTTCAGACTATACTTGTACAGATGCTGTTAAAATTGATGTGGCTTTCTGGAAGTATACTTTATTCTCTGCTATTTAAAAGAATATATAATAGCAATGGGTCTCTTCAATCAAGCATTTATTTTAAAAAGCTTCATTTTGTTAAGTTATCTAAAACAATAATAAAGCAGTGTTTAAAAAATAAGTCTAATAATTTGAACATTCTATAGGCATTTATAGTTATTGACTTACATCCTTGCAGCAACAACAGTCTGATTAGCACAAGAAAATAAAAATCTACCTTTGCCTCTATCTCCCAGCAATTTGCCTGCTTGCAATTTCAGTTTCACTTTCAGTTTTAGCACATGTTGTCTGCCTGCAGCCTGAATCAGCTGATGTTCAGGAGACCGATAATCAGTTGCTTGTGCTAATCAGGCTCTGTGTTTTTTGCTGCAAGGAGGTAAATTGCTGGGAGGCAGAGACCAAAGGATGGGGGTGGCTGGGTGGGGCTACATTCGGTGTATAAGACGTACCCAAGTTTTCATCCTCTTTTGGGGGGGAAGGTACGTCTTATACTCCGAAAAATACGGTACATCCAAAAGCCTACGGGCAATCATTGCAGCTCCCAAAGCTGTGGGTAAACCCACACTGTCCAGGCTTGTTACCAACCATAGCTTCTGAATGCTTTCCAGGGTTATTTTCATCTAGAGTTTACAATAATCCATGAGGGAGATGACTAGGCGATTGGCTGTGAACAGGGTTTCCTGATCCACGGAAGTTGCAGTTGGTACACAATATGTGACTGTAAAAATGTTTGTAAGTTGCATTGGTTACTAGTTTGTTTCCAGGTCAAGTTAAAGGTGGTGGTGTTGAACATTAAACTCTATATGTCATGGTATCAGGTTATTTGATTACTTCTCCCCAAGTTCATCTTCTCATCCATTAGATCAAACATAGTGGGCATGTTTTAAGTTCCCAGATTTAGGGAGCTATATCTGGTAGTCCCCAGGCAGTGGGCCTTTTCTATTATAGCGGAATCTTTTATCCCCTCCCTCCCAAGATGAAGTCAACTTTAACATTTCTGAGGATTGGAAGGTCCCTCTGGTTATGCCAGCAGGCCTGATGACCCAGGAGATGGGTAGCTCCTGGGTCCTCAGGCCTGCATATTGTTCATTCTTTTCTACTGCTTTTAGTTTAGTTTTTAATTAAGAAAAACCAAGATGACCTTGGAGATACCATGTGACCATAGTTAACAAAACATGATTTAAGCCCAGGACGGGGAAAAAACCCATTGGAACTCAAGCTTGTTCTACCTTAACTCTGTTAAGTATGAAGGAAGACGGGGAGATGCTGTTAAGTGGTTTCAAATTTCTGTTATGGTAGCCTACATCAGTAAAAATGGATTGTAATAATACTTTTGGAGTCTGTTTTCTGATCTAGCTTACTTCAAAGGGCTGATAGTTCCAAAGACTGTCCCTAACCGTAAACATGAACCCTAAAAACCTGTGTTTGAGAATTGTAATTGCAGTGCTGTGGTTTTTTTTCAGAATAAAAATGTATCAGTCCTTTAAAGACAGCATATGTACTTGTTCTCTATAGCGGTGGATATAGTCTCCAGTAATTGGTTAATTCCGTCTGCCAGCTGATTGGACTGAGTCTCTTAATGTCATTAAAATCCCTCTCTGCTGCCCTCTTCTGGCAGCTTTTTGCTTTAAAGACAGCATATGTGCTTGTTCTCTTAATTACTAATAGAAGAAATAATATTTAATTGGAATATTAATTGACTCCATTCTCAACTGAACCTTCAAAGCAGCATGCCAACAATTTTATAAATAAAATTATTTATAGTCCCTAATATAAATACCTGCTTAAATAATCTAACTTGCTTACTGCAGTAACTCGCATTGTAGAATTAACGTAGTGATAACCTATGATTATTGTGGAATGATATCTTAAACTTTCATTTATTGGTATAATTCCCTTTGTATAAAGCGTCTCTCTCGTGTAACGTCATTTTTATTTCTTTGCATGTTAAAGTTATTAATTCTTTAATATGCCATATAAAGAATGCAATGCTGCTTGTACCATTTGAATTTTTTTTGTTTTGTTAATTTAATACTAGATACCACCTAAACCACCTATAGAAACGTATAAGATATTCATAATGATAATTCATATACCATAATTTTTTTTCATGATGTATCAAAATATATTATGACCTGCAAATACAAATTTACTGTGGTAAGATAAAAAATAAACAATTCTAAATGCCTTTTCTGGTTTTTCTTTTTAATACAGGCCGGTTGGGATGCCGAAAATGGAAAAAGTTTACTTGCATAATCCCAGTTCAGAAGAGACTATTATATTAGTTTCAATATCTGCAACAACGTCACACTTTCATGCTTCTTTTTTTCAAAATAGGGTGAGCTAGCTTTGCTTTATGAAGTTGCTGTTATTGTGGAATCTTCTTACCCTATCATAACAAACTTTACTTTAAATATAATCCCAAATATGGGATATTGTAAACTATAAACTAAAATATGTTTATATCATTCTTCCAAAGAGGAACATTTCAGTAAAAATGAGAGAAATGTATTAAGTATTGCAAAGGAAAAATTTAATGACTTCAGTTTTATTATGCTACCGTAGTTCTAATTCTGATAATTGAGGAAGGATTTTTTTATTGGTTAGGTTTATATTCTGCCTTTTTCCCCTCAGATATAAGGTGTGCTACATTGCACTTTGTCCTTCCATTTTTCTGCACAACAATACTGGGAAGTAGATTGGTATGAGAGAAGTGATTGGTCCAAAGTTACCCAGTGAACTTCCATGACTAAGAGTGAACTTCAATCTGGATTTTTGCAATCCTAGTCGAGGGATCTTAGCAGATAGCTTGCATATATCAGTTCTTCTTTTGCATATTTAATACACTGCTTTTGAATGAACTGCATGGCATATCTTCTGACTTTTTTTCTTTTTCAGAAAATTATCCCAGGAGGAAATACATCATTTGATGTAGTTTTTCTTGCAAGAGTTGTGGGAAATGTAGAAAACACATTATTTATTAACACATCTAATCATGGGGTGTTTACTTACCAGGTAAGAATAATGTGACATCGCTTTCTAGTACAGTGTGCATTAAGATAATACTGTACAGTTGAAACTAACAACAGTTTATATTGTTTGAAGTCCTTTTTTCATAGAACTGGAGTCTTGAAAACAGGCATTTTCGTCAGAGAGTCCAAACCATTTGCTGAAATCCAAAGTAAAGCAACTTTAGCAAGTTGCTGCTTAAGCTTTTCTTGAACAGTTGAACACCAATGAATGGGAGTTTCTATCTTTCTGGGAATTGGTTTCACTATCTAACTGGTATTTGAAGGGTGTCGCTCTCATTTTCCATGTGTGGACCTGTTGGGTTTTGAATCTTTCCTAAAGCACAGAAATAAATACTCTTACGTACCCTGGAGATTGACTGACTAAAGTAAAATAAATATTTCCCATGATTCAGAAATGTATGTCCATTGATGTACTCCCACGCAACTTTTTTTTCTGTTTGCTTTTGCAGGCACATCATGATGTTGAACAATTTTTCAATTTGTTAACTATTCTACAGTCTTTTTGATAAGAATTATTACAATATTTGTTACCCTTCATTCCAGGCACTGTTTCCCAGTGTATTTCTCTTGAATTTTATTTTATTTTCAGAGGCCCATCAGGATTGTTTTGAGTTTATTTTCGGATATTAGCTGTATTACTCTGGATTCTCTTATCTGTAGATTTAATATGCACTCTCTTAGCTCTTCATCCAAGTCACTAATAAAAATGTTGAAGAATACAGGCCCCAAGTCTATGGAATTCTATTTGATTCGTCCCTCCAGTTTTATAAGGATACATCGATATGCACTCTTTGAATATATTTCTTGGAAAGCTGAGGTTTGACAGACTTGCTTCCTTGTAGATATCAAAATAATTAAAGCCATCTATCACTAGTACTTTGTTTTTTTAGAAAGTATCATACATGTCTTCTGCTTGTTTAGATGAGTGAAAGTAAACAACAAGAGTTCTTGATTTATTTATTCCTCCCTTTATATTAACTAGATGCTCTTGGGAATAAATTCTTTTTGGAGTTCAAGTCCCTCTTCTATTACCTATGTTCCTTTTGAACAAATTGTATTCTTCAATACAATCGCAGGAGTCATGTCACCAGATGTAAGGCAGAATTCTATTTCTTTTTGTTATTCCCAGTAATTATTATTACAGAGGATAAATAACAAAGTCTATGAATATAGACTTTTTGGTATTATTCTTTATTGTTTTATTAAGAGATATGCAAGGTCCCATTTTAGCAACTTTTGTACCATCCTATTAAAGAATAAGCTTTTAACTTCTGAATTTTCATCTCCAGGTTATATAGGATTCATTTTATAGACCTGTCTTCGTCAGGAATGCACCACTGTTTGTTCTGTTTTGCAGTATCTCTTTTTCTTCTCCTATAATTCAAAGCCTGCTTCTTTTGTAAGGGCTTGAAAGGTGTAGAAATAATTGTCTCCCCCCCCCCCATGTCTTGTTTTTGGTTGTTATTCTTATCCAGAAGCTTGCGCCTTTGCTTCATTTTCTTCATTAATAGAATTGTTTCCTCTGTCAGTCATCTTGAAATGTCTAATTCTTTTAAATCGGATAAATCATCTTTCATATTATGAATTAAAGGAGCCACTTATTGCTCCCAGTCTGTGACTTTTCCTTCAAGCACTGTTACAGCATTGTACTTACTGAAAGTATGTGCCAGATTGTTGGTGGGTAATAATACAAACACATCAGAAGTAATGCTGCTTACAGTTAATGTTTTCTATTCATGTATGATTTTATTTCTAGTGCACTACTCACAGAAGATTTTGTTATTGTTGTTCACTTCTTAGACTCTCAGAGTCTTAGAGGAAAAAATTGTTAGTGACTCTTCTTTATATACTCATGCTAAGTCCATCGTTAAACTCCTGTTCGCTTATTCAATTATTTTGTTCCCTGGAAAATTAGCGCTTTATGTACCTCTTATAGTCTCTGCTTATCCAATTACTCAATCATTCCCAGTGAGCAATCAGCAAATGTTCAATCTGTGTGGGAAGATTACTTTTTCCCCTTACATCTGAACAAATAGACCTCAGAGGAATGAAATACTATGGTCATTCTCTTATTGAATTCTACTGGAAAACTTTAATTTCTGATTCCTTAGTGATCATTCTTTTCTCAAATAAAAATTATTCATGGGGAAAACATTCCAACATGGTAATGTCTAGAGGTTTTGAACTACAAATGTATCCTAGCCGGTGTAGCAAATAATTATTTTGCCTAAGGTACTGGGATTTGTACTTCAACACATTAGATGAGGCTGGAAATATGCTCAGTAGTGCAATGCAACAGAACACCCACAAAATATTCTTTGAATTTTGCAAAGTTTGTGCATTTAACAATATAAAAACTTGATTTAAGAAGTGTAGTGAATTATTGTTGAATTTTCTGTGGTACTAATGATTCTAATAATAAAAATATAAGGAAGATAACTTGAATGTTAAAATACGTTTTTCAAAAAAAATATTTTTCAGTGTATGAAAAGAAATTATCAAAAAATCTTACAATTCATTTTATATAACTGCATAATCATTTAACTTCAGTATTCTAAATTATGGAATCAGGAGATAATAAAATATCAACAAATCAAACATTTTTACTATTACTGCATTAGATGATGTTACAGAATAACATAAAATTCTCATTTCTACTTAGGGTAAAAGGCAGAAAAAATTATATACTTGAATTTTATATGATTAGGAAATTAAGTAATGTCCAAGGCTTTTAAACCTTGCAATAATGAACTTCAGATTCAGAAACAGAATTAGGAGTTTCTTTAGTGCTGAGAATTGGGTGAATTTTAAAATTAGGAGCAACAAAATAACCATATTGATTACTAAAAAAAATTCTTCCTAAACAGGTGTTTGGAGTAGGAGTACCAAATCCTTACAGACTGCGGCCTTTTATAGGAGCAAAAGTTCCAGTGAACAGCAGTTTTTCTCCTATTATAAATATACACAATCCCCATAGTGAACCTTTGCAGGCAAGTAATAGCATTTTCATATTTATAGGTATGTTAAAGAATTGTAATATATTACATCTTTGGTTTTTGACTTATGACCAAAATAAGGGAGGGAACATTTATCAATATTCAGTGAACTCATTAGTGAGGTATCACATGACCACACTGGATTTTACGAACCTTTTTGCCATCATCATTAAACGGTTGTTAAACGAGACATTATGACCATGACTTGGAACCTCATTCCAGCTTCCCCATTATCTTTGCTTGTCAAAAGCCTGCTGGGAAGGTTCCCAATGGCGATTATGTGACTGCAGAATGCTATGACTCTCATAATTGCATGACAGTTGCCAAGGTCCTAAACCACAGTTGTGACAGAGGGTGCTGCAATGATTGTAAATGCTAGAGCTGATTGTAAATCACTTTTTTCAGCACCATCATAACTTCAGTCACTAAATGGTTATTATGTGAGAATTACCTGCATTTCGTGCAGCTCTTGAAATATTTCATCTTATCTATTTATTTTCAGGCTGGATTATTATTATCTCCACACTAGTGTTCTGACATCAGGGTATTCTGACAGATCCAGTGCTTTGCTGGCAATTGACTGACAGAGTACAAAAAATGGAAGCTCATTCTATCCTCCTATGAGCTACCCTATTTTTTCCTGGCATGATATAATGGAAGGTTGCTAGGACTTAGGAACATTTGACAAGTTCTTCTAATGTTCCTGTTCCCAAATGTTACATGGTTCCTTCTACTTTTCTAAGCTTATGATTTCTTAACATCTGGAAAGCTAAACTTGGAAATTAACTAGAAAGCAAAAGGAGAATCTAATATTATAGATAGAACTCTCACTAGACTAATTGTGAATTAATTTGATTTTTTTTATTCTTTAGAGAGTAACAGGAAAAGACTGTATAAGACTGTAATTACTTTGAATCACTACAAAATTGGGTATTTTTAAACAAGTTATTTCACAAACATTAAGCATGTTGCCACCTTGAGACATCTAGTTTGAATTTGGATTCAAGTTTTATTAACACTTTTAACAATTTTTAACAAGCATTTTCTCTCAGGTAGTAGAAATGTATTCAAGTGGGGGTGATCTTCATCTAGAGCTTCCAACTGGCCAACAAGGAGGAACGAAAAAACTGTGGGTAAGTGATAATTCATTGATGTTATTATCTGCTTTTAATAGCAAGTAAAATTAAATATGGCATAAGCTTTTATGGACCAAAGCACTGGAGCTTCTTTAGATCAGGGGTGTGAAACTCAATTTCATTGAGGGCTTCATCAGGGTTGTGTTTGATCTCCGGGGGTGGGAGTCGCCAAGGTAGGTGTGACCAACTCAACATCACTTGTGTTGGTGGGGGGAAACACCTGTGGTGGCCAGCTGCTAAGGCAGGACTTCCCTCAGACCCTCCCTCACTCTCATTATAATCTTCCTTCCTTTTCTTGTTTTTCCTTCCCTTCTCTTTCTTCCTCCTTCCCCTCCTTCCTTATTTTTCGTTCCTTGTTCTCTTCTCATCTTTCCTTCTTTCTCTTTCTCTTTGTCTTTTCCTGTCCCTTCTTGCATGCTCAAATGCAAAAGGGGAACATTCCTCTTTTTGTTTTGTTTTTAGTTTGTTTTTCTAGCCCTCTGCCAGCGAAAATGGAACCAGATTATCATTAATTATTGCTTTTGTTCATGTGAATGAAGTATACAGTTTTCAGAAATGTGAAAAGCATAGAGAAGAGGAAACAACAGATACATCCTCAAATTACGATCACAATTTAGTCCAACATCTTCATTGCTAAGCAAGGCAGTTGTTAAGTGAGATGTGCCCCATTTTATGACCTTTTTGCCACAGTTGTTAAGTGAATCACTCCAGTTGTTAAATGAATCATGCAGTTGTTAAGCGAATCTGACTTCTTCCATTGATTTTGCTTGTCAGAAGCCAGTTGGGAAGGTTACAGATGGTGATCACAGGACCCTGGAAAATTGCAGCTGTCATAAATACATGACAGTTGCCAGTTTTTGATCGTGTGATCCTAGGAATGCTGCAATAGTTATAAGTGTGAAAACTGGGCATACATCATTTTTCAGTGCCATTGTAACTTCGAACTGTCACTAAACAAATGGTTCTTGGTCACTTGTAGTACAAATTGAAACCTCTTTATATTTATTTATTATGATTAGAAGCATGGTTATGGGTTTTTAATATAGTGATAATAATCACTAATGGTGACTTTCTATTAAATATATAATCAACAGATCAAAATATACTCAACATTATACTAAATTGATTTCTGAACCTTTAAATTTTTTGACTCATATTTTCCACTATTCTCTATTCAACAGGAAATCCCTCCCTATGAAACTAAAGGAGTAATGAGAGCAAGTTTTTCTTCAAGAGAAGCAGATAATTACACAGCATTTATTCGAATAAAAACAAATGCCTCAGATACTACAGAGTTCATTATTCTTCCAGTAGAAGTAGAAGTTACAACAGGTTTGTGATGTAGTTTTTAATCAGTTCCATGTACTTTTCTTCTCCAATGTAAAAGAATAATTATGATTATTTTCTTTTAAAGCTCCAGGAATTTATTCATCAACAGAAATGCTAGATTACGGTACTTTAAGAACACAAGGTAAATCATAACATTTGAATATTTCTTATAATTATTGATTTAATTACACAATTTACATCCTATCTGATTTTACACATTTATGATGGCACCTGTATATACTATAAAAATGATCATTTAAAAGAAAACACATCTTTAAATCAACAGGACATTAGTCACAGTTCAGTCGCAAGTTTTTGTGGCACAGAAAATAGTAATTTTGGAATACACTTTAACCTAAAAGTTTGATGGGGAACAGTCACAGCATTGTTACCGGTAAAATCTAAAAGGGAGGAGGGCATCTGAACTGGGGTAAAGTGTATTCCAAAATTACAATTTTCTGTGCCACAAAAACTTGCGACTGAACTTTGACTTTTCTAAACATCTGGAGAAAAGGAGACCAGCTTTCTGTGCAGTTTATAGAAGTAGCACTGTTGAAGTGCCCCTTAGCACGGTATCATACAGAAAGCTACATTCTGTGCCAACTAAAGCTTCCAGATATTCTTCAAAGATGGCTCCAAGTAAAAGGTACTGCAGTAATTCAGTCTCAAGGTAATGAAGGCCCAATGCCTCTCTTTCAAAATAGTAAAATTTGTGCACTAAAGCTTGAAAATGATTGTCCTAGTCATGTTCTTCACAAGCAGCTAAAGCAAAAACTATAAATCCAGAAGTCCTTATGTCATGGGCTTCTTTCAAACAGTGTGCCATCAAGGGTTAGTGTAAGGGACTCCTCCAAATCTGATTGTTTCTGGAGAAATAAGAACTCAAATCTTGTTGTGAATCAGTTTCAGTTGTTTTCTCCCATCCAGACACCATGTAATAGCATCTACTTCAGGGGTGTCAAACTGGTGGCCCATGAGCCGGATGCATTACGCACAGGCCACACCCAACTCCGCAAAGAAGAAAAACTTTGCGTCATGTGATGGCATGATGCTGTAAGTTTGACACCCATGATGATCTTCATCTATCTCTGGGTGTTTAACTTAAGTATTTAACAGTTTCATACAGATCTTAAACACCATGGAGAAAAGAATCAAGCCCTGGTCAACCAGTATAGGAATTCTTAAAGGCCCAATTACATATCTCTCATTAGTGCAAACCAGTGCTTTCCACCCTCAACCCTCTTATGCAGTCTAAAATAAATGAGATACCATTATGGGATTAATGCATTTTTGTTATGTTCTTTAGATTTGGTATGTAATAATTATCTCTCAGAGATTTATCTATATAGATGCTTTATTTAATTATGCATAATGTTTTTGTGGTACAGATAAAATAAAATTAAGTAAATGAAACTAAGATTAGTATCTCCAGATTAATGTACAAATTCATTTGATTGCCTGTACACTATATTTGAGTATACCAGCAATAACTTCCTGCCTTGGGCAGGGGGTTGGACTGGAAAATCTTCAAGGTCTCTTCCAGCCATGTGACACTATGATTCTACACAGTGAGTTGCATTTTATTTCTCTGGATTAACAGTGCTATACTGTTTGCAAAGCATTTTAAAAAGATTTGAAGGCTTGTATAATTGACTTCAAAAGCTTTCAGTTTGTTATAATTTCCTGTTCAAATATAAAGGAAATATATAGGATTTGCATTTGACTTTTCAACCCACAGTTATGCCCTTGGTCAATATTAATTGCTGTATTAAAGAAAAAAGGAGCATTTTATCTATTTACCGATTAAAGATTACAATTTTCTAATTAGGACAATAAAATGCTCTTGCCCTTGGAAAACCAATATATATATTTGCAGCTAAAATTAATTAAATTCTGACTTTGGGTAGTAAAGTACTTATAATGCCTTCTATATGTCTCAACAGATCTGCCAAAAATTTTAAATCTACATTTGTTAAATTCAGGAACAAAAGATGTACCAATAACTGTAAGTACTGCCTGTGTAATTTCACAGTTCATTATAACTTTCCTTTGTTTTGTACACTTAAATTTATATTAGGTGACTTTGAGCCAATAACTCTCTCTCAGCCCAACCTCCACCCCCACCCCCTATACACACACACAGAGTTGTTGTGGAGAAAACAGGAAGTAGTATTAAGAATGTTTGCTGCCTTGAGGTATTTATAAATAAAACAAGGGAGAAAGGAAAGAGAGAGAGAGAGGGAAAGAAAAGAAGGAAGGAAGGAAGTCAAAGCTTGGGTTCTGAAAGTTTGGCTTCCCTTTTCCAATGGCATGTGGTGGAATAATTTGGACTCCCAGGAGTGAGGGGCTACATTCCAGAGGCCAAAGAGGCACCAAAGCCATTGAAATGTTGGTCTTTGGGAAGAAGACAGTTAAGAAGGATCATCCTTAACTATTCCCAGTGAATATCTATAGTGATGCAAATAGTTGCTTTAGTTTGGCAAGTTTTTTGTCT
Source organism: Pseudoxenodon macrops (assembly GCA_032467955.1). Classification (NCBI taxonomy): domain Eukaryota; kingdom Metazoa; phylum Chordata; class Lepidosauria; order Squamata; family Pseudoxenodontidae; genus Pseudoxenodon; species Pseudoxenodon macrops. The sequence goes on along the minus strand of JANHFT010000612.1, from coordinate 4,956 downwards.
AGGTGAGGAACAATAAGGGAAAATGCTGTAGGGTAACTCCAGATGCCCTTATTGGGGCTTGACACACCATTTGCATTGTCACCTATCCTTTATACATAGTATTTACTTTTTCCAAGTCAGTATCAACCTTTGCAAGATTACCAGCTTTTGGCATCACATCTTGCCAGAGATTTATGTTACCTGTTCATAATATAAGTTAACAGTGGTTTATATAAGTAGGATTACCCTGAAGGCAGATGGACCTAGCAAGTTTCTAGACCATGAAAGTTTCTTGTTTACTAAGCATTTTGACACTAAATGTGTATATAATATTCATTTTATCTGTGGGTTATGGTGGCAGAGAAGTCAGATTGTTGAAGGTTAACAATTAGTTTTTGAGAATGTGCCTCATTTGACTTAATATTTCTTTGTGATTTATTACATTTAATAATGTTGGAAGAAATGTCCTTCTGGGTCCAGTTCCAAGTGGGGGAAAATACTGGAAACATGGAGATTGCTTGGAAAGATGGTTTAATGGTGCACAGGAGCACATGGCTTGAGTTCCTGAACAGAAAAGGCGATCACATACTTCGAGATGTTGGTGAAGGGTGGGAAAAAGAGTGTTGCTGAGAGTCCCTGAGTTTCTTATACCCTCTGTTGGGCCCCACCTTAAGAGTTTCCTGTTCCTGTATAAGAAATACACTCTGATTTGGTGGTCAGACTCCCAGGAAGCAGGAGTCTTAGCTAACCTTTTAGGCTGTCTCCCAGGCTTGCTTGAGTGCTGGCTGATGTAATTTTCCCAGGTGTCATGTGGTGAGTTTCTGTTTGCTAGATGCGTCTGCCTGAAGAGGGTAGATCTTTGTTATATAGAATAGACTGGCCCAGGCTTTAATGGCCTATTGACAAAGGTGGGGTCTATTAAGAGTCTGTTTCCTGCCTAAAAACATGTTTCTCCATTTCTCATCCAGGGAAATACAATATTCTACCTTTTTAATATTTCCTAAAATATTTCATTCCTTTAGGATGGGGTAGGTGCTAACTTCCTACAATAAGATAAGGCTCATATATTTGTATCTAGGAAGTGATTAATATTCCACAGAATTATGATTGCCATAAATGTTATATAGTTTTGAGATCCTCCTAAAGAATCATATCCCAAATTATTTTTGTTCAAGCTATAGCCAATCAAAATACAGGTAGTCCTCAACTTATAGCCACAATTGAGCCCAAAATTTCTGTTGCTAAAGAAGACGGTTGTTAAGTGCATTTTGCCCCATTTTACTATCTTGCCAAAGCAGTTAAGTGAATCATTGCAGTTATTAAGTTAGTAACACAATTGTTAAGTGAATCTCACTTCCCTATTGCTTGTCAGAAGGTTGCTAAAGGAGATCACATGACCCAGGGACACTGCAATCATCATAAATATGACTCAGTTGCCACGTGTCTGAATTTTGATAATGTGATCCAGAGGTGGGTTTTAAATCTTCTTACTGCCGGTTTGCTCAGGGGTATGCTGCAGCCGCGTGCGCATGCACAGTACTTTTAAAAATCCAAGATGCGGTGCCCATGGTGCGGCCAAAAGAACCGGCTCAGGAGCATGGCAGGACCAGGTTACTAATGGTTCTACTGAACCGTGCCGGTAAGTTACTAACGGATTGGTAGAATCGGACTGAACCATTAGAAACCCGCCTCTGATGTGATCATGGGGATACTGCAATGGATGTAAGTGTGAAAAACAGTCAGAAGTCACTTTTTTCAGTGATGTAACTTTGAATGGACACTAAATGAAATGTTGTAACTTGAGGACTACCTGTATTCACTTTTAAATCAAAGTTCTGGAGGTGATATTGGTGTGCATTTTATCTAAAGTTACCAGAGTGCTAAAATGGAGTGTTGGCACATTTGCAATGTAGCAGTGTTTCTTATAGTGTCCTAATCTGTTTTCTCATTTGTTGTATTAATTAGCAGAGTGGTTGAACAGAATGTTTATTTGTACATATGCTTGTACACATTCTTGAATTGCTCTTTTAAATCTATCTTTCTTTTTTCCTTATTCTTCTACACAGAAAATTACATCATTGAATTATGATTAGTTAGTAGCTTGCAGAACCAGCAGTTGGTTGGTTTTGCCTCTTAATTGATAACAACATCATAAAAAAGAAACCTTAATATAAAAGCAATTGCTGGACTCAGATTTAGAAGACGTATTTCTTAACATCTAGCATTGTAGCAATTCTCTAAATAAGATAAAATATGCATAATCACATTGTTATACAAGAGACTTACCATACTTTTCAGTCTATAAGACGCACCCCCCCCCAGGCAGCGGGGATTGTCGCTGCAGAATGGCAAAATCAGCAGTAATTGGATATAAAATCTACAGTAATTGAATACAAAACTGCTGCTGTTAATCATAATAGTAGAAAAATACAGATAATCCTGCTTGACAGAACCTGTTTCCAAGTTTGTTGTTAAATTATTTAGCTAATTCTCTTTGTTGTGATTATTTGATAACCTTATTCACTGGTATTTTACTTTTGGCTATCGGGTGAGATAAAAATATAATAACGATAGTAATATTCTGTAGAATCCTCACTGACACTTTACAGCAAAATTGGTATATATTAAGGTAGGTTCTAAATCTTACTGCCGGTTCGCTCAGGGGTGCGCTATGGCCGCATGCACAGTGCTTTAAAAAAACTTCTGCGCATGCACAGAAGCAAAATCCAAGATAGGGGCTCGGGGGCGTGGCAGGCCCGGGTCGCGAACAGTTCTAGTGAACGAGGCCGCCAAGTTACTAACAGTTTGGTAGAACCGGACCGAACCGTTAGGAACCCACCTGTGGTATATATATTTAAACTTACCCTAAAAGCTAAAATATTTTTTATATAAATAGGGAAGCACAACCTTTTGTATCGTGAACATTGTTTCAGGACGGTTTGAGAGCAAAGAAGTCTATTTCAAACTGCATTTGAATGTCATAAGAAAGGCCAAGACTATATTTAGCTGAAATCTAATCTAGATAGTCCTGGGATTTAATTCTTTCAGTACTTTCTAACACTATAGCCAATTTCTATAGCCACTAAAGTGTTTATTCTTTTATAATCATTTATCTCAAAGCTTATGAATTTCAGAAAAAAGAAAATGTTAATACTGAAGTAGCCAAAAAGTTGTAATTAGTTGGTTTCTATGCCAGAAACTATAAATCAGGAATAAGTAACTCAGTAACCTCCAAATAATTTGCACTACAACTGTATTTCTGCCAGTGATTATGTTGGCTGAGCTTGATGAAAGTTCAAAACATTTGCTGAATGCTACAATAATGTCTTTTATTGCCTTATATTTACATTTATATTGGCAGTTTTGCTTTATTTTTGAGTTCATATGTGTGTTAAAAATGCCAATAAAACCTAACCAAAAACTTGTCCACCAGATTTATGGTTCTTCCAATAGCATCATGCCAATGCTGGGGAAAACAGGTGATGATTATTGTTTTGAGACTTTAGTTGCACCAAAATTGCTCCATTGTGACTGGATGTAAGGGCCCTTAGGCCTTAGGAACAAGATAGACTGCAGCCTGTAAGGTTTTGTGATTAAAATAATTTTTCTGTAACACATTCTACATAAGCTGCCTATTAAGATGCCCTAGAAGCTTCCATTAATCTAAAGTGCAATGGCCCATTTGCTAAAACTGAACATAGTATTTAAGCCTATGCTACCATCACTATACTGGATATTGTTCAATTTCTGAATCCAATTCAAAGTGCTAGTTAGGCTTACATGACTTGGCTTTTTTATATGTAGACAACCATCTCTCATAACAAGATTTACTAAGTCACATGCATTGTAGAGATATGGGATATCCTGAACCTGTCTGCCCTTTCAGATATGCCAGTATAACAGTTATGTGGAAGTGAGAAAGCACAGGTAAAAGGAGCAACCAAGTCCACCGATAATGCTCATTACATTTTTGGACCAATTCTATTGGATGTTACCATAAAATTTTAAATTCCTATTGCATGGCAACACCAAAAATAGGAAAATGATAAAACTACATCTGTGGTAGAGTCCTATCATTTTAACCAATGCATTTTTTTTATTTTTGAAGAAGTTTATTAAAGCACTTCAATCACATTCATAAACAATGCTTAAAAGGCAGGATGGGAGCTGGTTTTATTGTCATTTTGCATGCTATAAAATATATTTTTAATTTCAACTGTATGAAAATAGATATTGGAGATTCAAAGAAATTAAAATTGTGCAAGTTTTATATTTTCTTTCATCTCGTGCAATATGCCTAAGAGTTGAGTTTCTTTCTAATGTAATGTAGGAGGCTACCAAATATTATTTTTATAAAAATCTAAAATGTAAGGGCTTTAGGTTTCTTTGTAATCCAAATTATTATGTTCTCATTCTAATATATTTTTGTGATAGCATACAGTTCTAGTCATCATATTTTCTAACCTAAGAAATAAAAGTTGAAAAGACTTTTCAACATACAATGAAATAAGTGAAGTGTTTGGGAATTAAAATTAATGTGTGCTGCTACTGTGTTGTTGTTTTTTTTAATTCTGACATCATGCTTTAACAAATATTTTCAATAATAAATGGAAGATCTGAGCTAATTATAAGTAAAAATAACAGTAGTGGATTGAATTGTTTATTAGTATGCCAAAACAATTTTGCTTCTTTTTCAGAGTGTTAGACCCACACCACAAAATGAAGCTATCACAATCCATTTCAAGCCAATTACATTGCGAGCTTCTGAAAATAAATATACCAAAGTTGCAACTATTAGTTTTGATGGTACGTGATAATGTTGCTAATAGCATTCAGTGAAATCAAAATACATTTTTAAATTTTAGTTTTTATTCAAAGCTAAGAATATTTTAATGAATAGCAAAGGTCACTTAAGGAGGGTCTTTGGACGCGACCTCTCTCCTGCCCTAAGGATCCGGCCATCGCCTTGCCGTTTCC
>JANHFT010000609.1:0-11086 GCA_032467955.1 Pseudoxenodon macrops | reverse complement strand
ATAAGACGCACCCAAGTTTTCACCCTCTTTTTGGGGGTAAAAAGTAGCGTCTTATAGTCAGAAAAATACGGTACCTTAGTGATCTCAAATACAGATCAGTGTGAAATAATTTAGCACCATCCAGATGTGCTGGGATTCTAATAAATTCCAGAATTTTCAAATAGGATCTGGAAGTTACCAGCTGTAGAATGCTGACCTAGATTTCCTATATCTGCTCATATGTGATAGTGCTCAGATTGTATGTCCCAAGACTCAGACGGTGAGTCTGAATTTGAAATAAAAGAAGCTGCTCCAGCAGAATCTGTGGAATGTCAACATCAGGAGGCACCAAGCCCAAAAAAGTCACCTGAAGCACACACCATTTCAACAGCTGGAGCAGTCAGATGAGGATGACGCTAGGCCTCCCAACCACCACACTCAGTGAGTAGAGCAAAGAGTAGAGCAAAAAGGCTTCTTGCCAAGCAAAGGCAGTAGGATGGAGTGTGATTTAAGAGGTAGCCCTGACCTGTGATCCCCTGTTGGGTTTGGCTGTTTTATCTCTAGCTCTTGCATAATATTTGTGTACATTATGCTCACTTAATTCTGACCTCTAAACTGACTGATAGCCCTGACCTGGATCTTGGAACTCTGGACTGGAGTTTGACTATTCTGTGCACTCCGGTTATTAGCAAAACCCTTCAGGCAAGCTTTTTTCAGAGACTGTTTTGGTTTGCATTTCCTGTCTGCATTATTTCGTTGGCCTTGAGTAATATTACTAATTTCCAAAACAACTGTATGTGAGAATGTATAATTGAAACCAGAAGCAGGAGACATATTAATAAATTACATACCCATCTATTTATTTTTTTTGGTCTTAGAATGCTTTCCAGTCTGTAGATAACTTACAATTTACTGAGTTTTTGGTCATTGTGGAACTCTCAGTTTAGTAACACTGTACTCCTCTGCTAATTCCCTATCTTCAGTCTGCAAATGTGTGAGTGATGTAACGCTTTTTATCATTCCAAATAATTGTGTTTCTGTATTATGTATTTAAGCAGGGTTAATAAGTTAATTTCATTTTAGCAAAATGGATAATGGATGAATAAATATGAATGAATTAAATGGGTTAGTGCTATGAATTTCAATTTGTAGATAATAATGCAGCTAAATTTCTCTCATTAAATGTTTCATTTTTTAGCTCTTGTTTCATTGTTTAAGCCTTTTAGGGAAAAATGAATAAGACTTATCATATAATACATATGAATAAAGGTATGCACGAAGAAACTGGAGAGACAGAAAAAATTCACCTCTTCTCCTATATTAGGAGAGAGGCTATTATAAAAAAAGTATCTTCTCTTGCCTAAACATGCAATGGAAGTATGGATTTCAATTCCTCGCAATCTCTGCAAAAGCAAAGCTATCAATGCAATTCTCAGAGTTGGTTACACATTAGGAGGTTATCCAGGTTTAGAAATAAGATACAATGAAAACCACCAACTGGGATGATTTTTATAATAGAGAATTAAATACAGAGAAGATAAGGTCACTTATTGAAAATAAGGTTGCCAGTGATAATTATTATATATTGTTTCTGGCATCAGTTGCTGGAAAACATTAAGAGGCTGATGCCAAAATATTTTGCTTCTGGGCTCATTATAAACTTTTGATGGGTTAGTGCAGGATCAGAAAGATGGACTAGGCTGGCCCTAATTCTTGCATTTTTGATTATTCACTTTTTAATCTTGGAAAGAAGGCAAATTAAAATGAGTACTACAATAAATAGATTGTGTATGAAAATTGAGCTTTTTGGAGTTAGTCTCATGAAGATTCATTTTGATAAAAGGAGTCTGTGCAGTTTTTACTCCACTGATTATTGCTGACTATAGACTCCGTTTCAAGGGATGCTGAGCCAATGCTGTGTGAAGATATTTCCAAGGTCATGTGGCCATCATGATATCATGGACTGCTGTTATCTTTCCCACCAGTTGTACCTTATTTATCTACTCACATGTACATGCTTTCAAACTGTTAAGTAGGCAGGAGCTGCTAGAGTGAGGGCAGGAGCTCGCCCCATCATGCAAGAGAGCTGGCACAAGCAATGATATAGTATAGTCAGCAAATGGCTGGGCAAGGGCTATTTTCATCCTTTTTCTCTTATACATAACATCTGGACTGAGTTGCCTCCTCTGGAATGCACCCCCTCCCTCCTGGGGATCCACCTCTTACTATATCCCATCATAAAATGGAACACTGGAGCTTCTGAATGCAGTTTTGCCTTCTATTGTGTGTTTGTGTTTTATTTTTATAGTCATAATGTACATTGAATATGGCATTTAATTTCGTTGTGCAAGGTGCAATGACAATAAAGAAACTTAACTTATTGTACAAACATAATTTTGACCAGAATTTTAGTCATGTGGCCAAAGTCTGCAATTTCCTGGTTCCAAGCATCCATTTATTTAATTGATACTACTTGTAAGACAGGGAATTGAACATAAATTTCTCAGAGAAATTTCTCCATCAATTTATCTAATCAATCTAAGCCCCAGAGCTCACTGTAACAGCACTGCCAAAAAGGCATTAACAGTTGTTAACCTATTTTTGTGAAACTTTTTCTCTGGTAACGCTATACTGTTAATAAGGGCATACAAAACCTTTACCAGACCAATCTTCAAATACAGCTCGTCTGCCTGGAATCCACACTGTTTATCAGACATTAATACAATTGAGCGGGTCTAGAGGTATTTCACGAGAAGAGTACTTCACTCCTCTGCTCACAATAGAATATAGAGTGGTCAATGCCTGGAATGGTCTATCTGACTCTGTTGTTACTTCCTCAAACCAGAGGTGGGTTCCTACCAGTTTGGACCGGTTCTACCGAGTAGGTAGTAGGCCGCTGGTGATGTCACGGAGCAGGTTCTGTTGCTCCGTGGGTGGCGACATCTTTTTTGAGGATTTTGTTTTTTGAAAAAAGAAATTTCCCCCCGGATTTTTTCTTCTTCTGTGCATGTGCAAAAACCGAGTTTCCGGCACTGAGCATCCTATTTTCTGCCTTAAAAAAAAATATTGGGGCTTTTTTTACTGCACATGCGTGTGTGCACAGGGTGCGTGCGCACACGCACCAGGCACGTCCACGCGGCGCGGGAGGCAGCGAACCGCCGGCAAGGTAAATTATAACCTACTCCTGCCTCAAACCCCTGTAGCTTTAATGTTAAACTGTCCACCGTGGACCTCACACCATTTCTAAGAGGTCAGTAAGGGGGCATGCATAAGTGTACCAGCGTGCCTACCGTCCCTGTGTTACTGTCCCCATTTTTCTATTTGTCCTCATTTTATGTGCTCATGTCCATGTTTATATTTATACTTGTTATCTCATACATGTTTGACAAACTAAATAAAATAAAAATTCAAAATAAAATTCAAAATATAAAACATGACATATTAGATCACATTGTGCTTTGAATTTAATATTTTTTATCAGAAACTAGAATTTTAATTGTATTAATTTTCCATTGCTGGAAAAAAAAAGGTAAGATGTGTATTTTGGTTAATTTCTACTATATTTTATAGAATCATAGGGCTGGAAAGGACCTTGGAGGTCTTCTAGTCCAACCCCCTGCATTAGTGTTTACTACAAAGCTAAGCAATGAAAATGATTGGTTTTCATGAAATAGAATAGAATAACAGAGTTAGAAGGGACCTTGGAGGTCTTCTAGTCCAAACCCCTGCCTAGGCAGGAAACCCTTCACCACTTCAGACAAATGGTCATCCAACATCTTTTTTTTTTAGTTGAACATTTTCTAAAAAAAAGATTTTTTACAATCTGCATTTCCCCCCCAACATTTCTATATAGGTTTGTATCGATTTTACATCCATTTGTCCTTCTTTTTCAATTTACATTTTATTATACATATAATTTCATTATTGTATATAATATTATTATACTACACAATATTACAATCATTCCTTATATGTAGATTCCATTTCTCTGAATTTATTGCTCATTTTTATCTTCTATACCTTCGTTGAAATTGAACTTTCTTAACCTGTACACCTGTCATCTAGCCATTTATACCATTCATACCATATCTTATAATATTCTGATTCTTCTTTATCATTAATTTCTTTTGTGAGTTTGTCCATCTCTGGAAGATCTCTCAGGATCTTCCTAAGTACACATTCTTCTGAAGGTATATTGTTATTCTTCTAATTTTGTGCATATACTGTACTATTCTTGCTGCTATTATAATATGTAGAATTAAATATTGCATTTTTTTGTCCTGGTTCCCTGTAAATATTCCCAATAAAAATAGTTCTGGTTTCATATCCATTTTGACAATGGATCCACTGCATACTTCCCTCCATGTAGATGAAGTTCCATTGAGAACTACATGTTGAGTGCAATTGGTCAGCCAGTTACGAATCCATCTGGTGGTGATGCTGTCTAACCCACATTTTTCTACTTTTTCTTGTAGCAAGTTATGGTCTACTTTATCAAATGCCATACTGAAGTCCAAGTAAATTATATCGACAGTATTCCTCTGGTCCACTAATTTTGTCACTTCGTCAAAGAATGCAAATCTGGTATGATCTGTTTTTATATAACTTCAGGATGTGTTTCTGCTCCATCAAGAAACACCTTTTTGTTTTGAGAGGCTGTCATAAATCACCACACACATCTATCTCACATTATGAATACTTCTTTGATTATATAAATGCTGGGAAATATGAGCCTCAGGCAACGGACAGGTTAATTTTAAATTATGAGATGCTCTTGCTTTAAAAATGTCCCTAGTTCATTTGGATTTGTTCCTGAAGATGAATAGATGTTACCGGAATAATTAACATTCTGGCTCTTCTTAAATCACCCTGGCAATAATCTGCTATTGTGAAGCATTAAACTTCAAGTCTATGGCTAATAATCTTCCAGCTCCTCAGCAGATTATTATGCAATAGGAGGTTTCATTTATTATTTAGGTTTTGGGAAGGTTTTTTATGATTACCCTTCACACATGGATAGCAAGGTCAGAGTCATACTTTCCAGGGAATAAAACACAGGCTCCATATCATAACAGGCAAATTAAAAAGTCCTCCTGACAACAGAATGTAACCCACATAACAATATCTTGCAATATTTTTGGAAGTTGCTTAGTCCATACAGCAAATAATGTCACTGAGCATTCTTTGGGGATATTTCTCTTTGCACTCTCGGAGTTTGAACCTGTTGAACAAATATAATTCAAAGAAAATACTCTACCAATCACAAACATTCTCATTGGCACCTTCAAGGGATGTAGACCTTTGATTGTAATCCTCTTTTGTGTGACAGCAGTGTGTAAATGTACATATTCTACCAAACATGTGAATGTACAAAATGTCATTCGTAATATCTAAAATCACAATTGTACAATTTAAAAATACTCCATCATCTCTCCAAGCTGTCCTCTTGAGAGCTTAGGCCAATTCAATATTAGTATTAAATTTATTTGCTGGCCATCTTGCGGTTCAAGATGTTAATTTCTCTTCCCCATTTTTTAATCTTCATAGGAAGCCTGAAAATATTCCATTGAGTTTCAGGGATGCAATGGTAGAAGAAGACTGTAAACAAATGAGGTAGAGAAAGCCTGAAATATTGAAATGAATGTTTAAATTTGTTTTATTTATCAGTTTGTATAGTGCTCCAATCCCTGAGATGGTTCTAAGCTTGGGACAGTTTACAGTTGAGAATTAGGGGCATGAAGTAATATTTAATTCTTGATCCACCAAGTATTTCTCTCCTGAAAAGAGCTCCTTCCCCAAATTCTGTTTCTCTAACCAAGAATTATAATGGGGTACTTTGGTAATCAGTCAGTCAGAATAGAGTTGGAAGGGAAGTCTTCTAGTCCAATCCCCTGCTCAAACAGGAGACCCCATACAAGTTGAGACAAGTGGCTGTCTACTGCTACTCACCACTGCCCAGTCTCTTCTTAAAAACCTCCAGTGATGAAGCACCCAGAACTTCTGAAGACAAGTTGTTCCACTGGTTAATTGTTCTAACTGTCAGGAAATTTCTCCTTAATTCCAGGTTGCTTCTCTCCTTGATTATTTCCATCCATTATTTCTTGTCTTGCCTTCTGGTGCTTTGGAAAATAAGTTATTGCTCTTCTTTGTGGCAGCCCATCAAATACTGGAATACTGCTATTGTGTCACTCCTAGTCCTTTTCTCTAAACGAGCCATACTCAGTTCCTGCTCTGTTGCCTCTGTGTGTGTGTGTGTGTGTGTGTGTATCCAATATATGATTCCAGTTGAATCCTAGGAGCCAGCACAACATTTCTCATATATGGGACTGGGACAACTTGCCACAGCCAACTTGCTGTGGTCAAACGTATCATGGCCAACTCGCCACAACCAACTCGCTGCAACACAACATGCTGCAGAACATTTTAACAATTCCATTTAATTATTTAAAATACATAAACATTATTTTAATTTTTGCCATTCACATTTCATTCTATTCCTCCTATTGCATCCTTTCTATAATTATTCTTTTCCACCATTTCTTTGGTATCTCTTGTCCCGCAGTGAGTTGTCCTGTGGCAAGATGGCCATGGCGAGTTGGCTGTGTCGAGATAGACCCTGTCATAATAGCCCCAGTTTCATGCTGGAAAGATAGTCAACAAGGGGTGCCCTGCTTCCCATCATGGGAGCCTAAAACAAGCATCTCTTCCGAAAGTACCAAAGTTTAATACAACTATTGTTTTGAGAAGGCTTATGGCTGTCTCTCACCTAGACATATGCACTGGAGGAGTTACTGCATGCTAGCCTGCGTCTAATGATGAAAGGATAAGATTGGACGCATGCAGATGAGACTTTGGGAAGCCTCTTTACTGTAAGCTCTAATTTCTTTTCTAGGAAAACTAACTGCTTCTGTGCTGAAATGACAGAACGACATGTGTCATTAAAATAATTTTAAAAAGCGACAGGTCTTTGCGTGTGTTACATTTGGATCTATTTCTTCTAAATCAATCTGCATTAAACATGAATATATTGCTTCTACAAAATGTAATATCTGAATACTTTTAAGCTTCAAGTAATTAAGAAAAAAGCCAGATGGTACTATAACTCATCAGCATATTTCAGTTGTGTTTGTTGGCGTTGCCCCAGGATTCAATTACATTGGCAAGCGGTAATATAGTTTATCAAAGATTATGTAGATTATGACCTCTCTATGGATCCAGTAAATGTTCTTTAATGCAGCTGTAAACTGAAAGTCAAGAACTATAAAGTTCAATTTGAAATAAAGGATTTTTAAAAAAGAAAAGAAAAAAGTAGTTCTATTTCATAAAATACAGGAAAGAGAGAAGAGCAATGATTAAAAAATATAAAAAGCAAAAGATGTTCAGAAAAAAACATATAACTGTAATGAGAGTTTTCCTTAATTATTTACATACACTTCACAGCATCTTAAGAACATTGTGGACAGACTAGAATGGGTTTTGAAAACAGAAGCAAAATGATCTAAAGTACTGGATATGTACACATATATTTATATATACTGTTACTGTATCTAGATAGATATAGATCTATAAGAGAGATGATCAGAGGTGGGTTCCTACTGGTTCTATCCAGTTCTATAGAACCGGTAGTAACTCTGCAATGATGTCACGGAGCCAGTTCTGTCGGTGTCTCCGTGGGCGCCGCCATCTTGGATTTTGCTTCTGCGCATGTGCAGAAGCTGAGTTTCTGGCACTGTGCATGCGTCACCATCTTGTTTTTGGCATTTTTTGTTGTTGTAATTTTTCGGATTTTTTTTGTCCTGCGCATGTGTGCATCACGGGAGGCAGCGAACCAGCAGCAACCTAAGTGAGAATCCACCCCTGCTCTACATGCTGGTCATTCACAGAGAAGAAAACAAGCAGAAGAAATCCCAGAGAAGGAAAGAAATGAAAGACAAAATAGGAATTGTAAGAAGAAAACATTGCTAGTAATACTATAGAGTGTAGCAAAGTAATAATAAAGAGAAAATGCTGCAATTATACCATAGAATTGTACTATAGTTTACTATAGTAATATATAATATTGTATATTATAGTAACCAAACGGTTGTGTAATAGAGTATGTTAATAGTCTTAGTAATAGTAATTAACATAGTAATATAGAAATAATAGCAATATGTTAGAGACAATAGAAAGCATTCACATATTGCATAGATTCGTAAGTTTCACATTTCACTTTTATATCTTGGAGTGGTGTTTTTTTCCCCAGAATAAAGCTTCTCTTCGACTCTTATAGAGAGAAATGAAGAAAAAGAAGACCATATAGCAGACATAGCAGACTGGCTACAAGTACATTGGCATCCCACAGTATCATGGGGACCAGAATGAGGAGGCAAGAAAGACAGCAAGAGTCACAAAATGATAAAACAAGGTCCTTGAAGAGCCAAGATTGATACCATCAATATGTATGCCCTGCCCGGATCAGATACCCTACCAATCAGAGATGGGTTTCTGCAGGTTCTGACCAGTTCTGGACAACCAGTTGTGGAAATTTTGAGTAGTTCAGAAATACCACCTCTGACTGCCCCTGTCAGCTCCAAGGTGCTAGGCCATTAGGAGCTGCCATTAGGGGGGAAACTTCCGCCTGAGCACCATAGCCACCCGCCAGCACAGAGTGCAGCCAGACCGTCAAAAATACGATACCCTTCAATGGGCATGCCGCTGAGGAGCCATGTGGCTGTGTGGAGGTTGCACACTATGACATTATCAGAGGGCAGCCGTTGGCTTAGGAACTCTGTTTACAATTATCCTCGGTGTTCCGGATGGCTGAAGCGGGAGGGGTACGGGTGGATGCTGGGTTGTTATAATTGACATTATAGGGCCACGTGGGTGGGGGTGGAGTAAGGTGGATGGTGATTATACTTTAAGAGATGCTGGAAGACACAGGCAGATAACCCTAACAAAGTTTTCATTTTGTGTGATTATCAGTTCATGCCAGAAGTAAGTAAATGAGGCATTATCAAACTTGGTTTGCATTCTTGCCTCATTATTTTACCTACTTTGTTTGGAACCTGACAAACCCCCCATCTGTTCTCTGTGTCCCGAGTCCCAGCTGATCAGGAGGAAATGGAGATTTTGCAGTATCCTTTCCCTGCCACGCCCACCAAGCCATGCCCACAGAACCGGTAGTAAAAAGATTTGAAACACATCCCTGCTACCAATATAATGAGCAGATCAAAGAAGGTCATGAAGGCTGCCGGTGTGAAGACACAGAAGCTCCTCACAATGGAGGTTTCCATCCCAAGTTCAACACCCAGAGACAGTACATCAGGCAGAAAAAGGGTGGTGGTATCTGGCGCGTGTCAAAGCTGCTGTGCTGGGGAAAACCCAGAGCACGCAGGAGTATATCAATAAAATAGCAACCTCTGAGAGAATGCCTGAGGCAGCAGCAGACATGGGAGGAAGATCAAGCAGAGGAAGTACCATGGCAAGACAAGATTCTGCATCTACCGTTGACAGGTAGCTGAGGTGGCTGACATTGAAAAATCCTGCCAGTGGCTGGAAAGGACACCAGTGAGACCCTGATCACAGCAGTACAAGAACGAGCTTTAATCACCAGATCCATAGAAGCAAGGATCTACCACACTAGTCAGGACCCAAGATGAAGACTGTGCAGAGAGGCCACAGAGACAGTCTGACACACAATGACAAAGTGCAGATAGAAACAGCACATACTGAATAGCATAACCAAGTAGCTGACGTAGTGTACAAGAACACCTGCACAGTTATATGGTTAGATCCTCCCAAATCCAGATCCTGTAGGGCAGGAGTGGGTTCTAACTTACCTCACCACCAGTTCGCTGCCTCCCACGCTGCGCGCGTGCACCTCATGTACATGCACAGTAGAAAAAAGCCCTGAAAAATCCCCCCCCAAATGTCAAAAACAAGATGGCGATGCATGCACAGTACTGGAAACACGGCTTCTGCGCATGCGCAGAAGAAAAAAATCCGAAAAAAATGTAAAAAGTCCCCCCCCCCAAAAAAGATGGCAGCACCCATGGAGCAAAACCAGCTCTGTGGTGTCACCAGCGGCCTACTACCTACTTGGTTGAACCAGTCCGAACTGGTAGGAACCCACCTCTCCTGTAGGGCTTCCAGATCCAGGCCCATCAACCAAACATTGTACTAGTAAACAAACTAAAACACATAATTGTTGATAGATATAGCAGTATCAAGTGAGAGCAACTTCAGTAAAGAGTATTACAAAATGGAGAGATACCAGGGCTTGCAGGAAGAACTAGAGAAGATGTAGAAAGTAATGGTAAAGTGATCCCAGTGGTGATAGGAGCATGTAAGGTTATGACTCCTAATTGGAAGAATGACTCCAAAAATGGGACAGTGTCAGAGTTTTCTGCCCAGAAGGTAGAGCAGAAAAGCAATGACTCTTTGCAGAATCTCAGACTCCGAGGCCTTTGGTAGAGGTCCTTGAGGTAAATCAACCCATAGAAGTGAGAAGGGATTATATACATATGTACCTACATTATATTGTGCCAATTGCAAGGCATTTAAATTGTGGCTTCCAGATCAAGACAAGCATCATAATCCAGATTAAAACCATCACCATCATTATTTAAGGGTAGAGGGAGCACACTATTTGGTAGCTTTCCAAAGATTATCTCATGCAAATTGTACACCTGCCTGAAATTCATGAGACTGAACAGCAAATGGTTAACATGCTTATCCATGTAAAGTCCTGTATAAAAAGGTTAAAACTTGAGTTTCAAATTTGGAGCTGAAAGAAACATAGCAATACCACTGACAGGAGGGTGGGGGAAAGGAATGATAATTGAAGAAGCCTTCCCACAGGGAACAAATAATTAAAATGCTAATAGACCTAACTAGACTCAGGGATGGTTCTTCAAACATCTTCCCAGGATAGGTAGACATGATAAGAAGTGTATCGTGCTTTTATTCCTTCACATGAAATTTTATTTGAAGTACTTTGAACATTCTTTTAAGAATAAAAATTGTTTTCATGATGGTGTAAATGACAAATATATATATGTTTTTTGAGGTTTTCACGGGTGCCTGTATGTAGGTATTTTGTTGTTCGGGTTCTTTCCCGTGTAGA
>JANHFT010000605.1:262810-282286 GCA_032467955.1 Pseudoxenodon macrops | reverse complement strand
TCTGGTTTCAGGTCTATACGTTGCTTAATCATCTTTTCCAACCAGGTATGTATTTTCTTCCAATATTTTCTTGCTTTTATACAAGTCCACCACATATGATAGTAAGTACCTGGGGTCTGATTACATTTCCAGCATTTGGCAGGCATATTACTAATCATTTTTGCCAATCTTGCCGGTGGCAAATGTTACCTATAAAACATTTTATAAATGAATTTAAGGCTTATTGTCTACATAGACATGAACAAGGAATTTACTTAATAGAAAGATGGACTGCTGCTGCTTCTTTCTGAAAGGTTTTTCAGCTTTTTAGTCAACCTCTCAGCTTGGTACTCCCAGAGTCTCCCATCCAAGCACTAATCACGTCTGATCCTGCTTAGCTTCTAAATCCAACATTATCAATTGTATATATCTGTCTGTTTCTCTCTCTCCTACAGGGAGTGGATGTGTTTTGTTGTATTTGCTTTGGGGAAACAATGTTATTTCAAATCTGCCACCCAAGAACCTGGCCTTTCTTTCTCCTATAATAATCTTGCTATTTGGGCCACCAACATTGTTCAGAAACCGCCTTTCCTGATGGGCTAAACCAGCAGCAGCAGCAGCTGTGGAGTCAGTGAAATATTTAAGATGTAAATTAAAGGATTGAATATTATCATATGTGGCTTTCATTTCAAAAGCAGAAGACAACAATTTGTTTCAGGTTCTACAAGTAAATACAATTCAATTGCTTGCACATCCAAGCATCTCATCTCTGCACTCTTGCAAATATATTTTAAAGAAAAATGACAATAGCAAAAATAATAATTTCTAGTAATGCAGAAACATTTCAAATGTTCAAAACAATCCCATTAAAAATATCTGACTGCTAAGCCAGTGAGTTATCCCTAAGCTGTCTGACTTTTAAAAATTCCTTTTCCAGACGGATACTGAAATTAAAATATTGACAGACAACTCAAGGACACATCAAACTTTAAGGCTCAAGCCATAGATCTATAGCTGTCCAAAGATTCAAATTTTAAATCTCATCCTCCTCTCCATGTATTTGTTAAGTTACTCATTTTTGGATGGGAGAAGTGGTTGACCCTTGTGCATTGTTCCTGCATAGGACCAGACTAGTCTTAAGTCTCTTACTTCTTAACTGGCTTGATTAAGAACTTGTACAATACAATGTCCCATAATACAGTACAACATTGCTTCATTCACTGAGGTCACAAGGGGGCCTTTCCCAAAAACAACTGGACTTTCTTGGTTGTTGTTTTTTCCTTGAAAACATTTCATTTCTCAAGAAGCTTCTTCAGCCCAACTTCTTGGATGAGAAGCAAAACATTTTCAAGGAAAAACCAAGGAAGCCCAGTTGCCTTTCAGAAAAGCACTTTTGGGACAAACATGACCTGGATTGTTGAGAATCTCCATGGACGTTCATTCACTATTGTTCTCATTCAGCATGTTCTCCGCTCTGGTTGGCAAGCAATCTTTTTTAGGTCCAAAGTTTAAAATCAGTTTTTTCACTGCTATGCTGGAAGCTGCATCCCAACAAGTAGACAGGGTCAAGGGGGAAAAAGTTAAACTTACGGTAAATAGGATTACTTCCCAATACTTAACCATTTCCCCCTTCTATTGCAATAATTGCTACAATTAGGCAACACCTTCACTCCCAAGGCTGTGAAGCGGGAGGCAACTGCAGTATAAGTTTTTGCCTAAGTTCCTTGAAGAGAAGAGCAGATGAGGAATAGTGTCACCAAGTGCGCCTTTGTATTAAAAACAAAAACAAAACTTTTTGCTCTAAGAAGGAATGCAGCCTAGCCTGATATGCTAATGCAGGAAGAATTAATTTTGCCACATTAAAAAAAAAACATTAAGTTGCAATTCCCTGCATACGCTCTAAGGTCTAGGAAAGAGTTTTACTTTTTTTGTCTTGAGGTGTCTATAAATAAACTCCTTACAGTGAAATTGAAGGGGAAACGGGTTCCAACCAAAATACACAGTAAATATTTGACTTGATAAATCTTGGCCTAGCACTCTATAAAGTTGAGTTTATGGCTTGTGCTCAAAGCCACAGTTTACTTAATTGCAAGCTTTTGTTTCATACAATGCACTCTGACATAAACCAGCTGCAGAGAGTGTATGGAGAGATGAGATTCAGGGAAAAAAAAAATAAACACTTCACCTGGGATTGGGTTTTTTTTAACCACAAGGGTGTTAACCTTATTAACAGAAATTTGAAAACACCCTGAGAATGAGTATATAAAAGAAGGCAAAGGAGAGGAGGAGGAAGGAAATTCTTTCACAGGGAAGAAAACTTTGGGGAAACTAGAAGATAGATTTTGGATCATCAGTAGCAAGTACAAATATCTTATTCCTCCCTGAAATTATTTAAGGTTTAGGAGGATATAAGGTACAGCAAGTCCTGACTAGCCTACTCGCAAGAGTACTTCGCCCATTATTTTAAATAAATAAACAAAGGTTTACATTGAAATACAGTAATTGAATATTAGTCAATGCAACAAATATTCACTGTGCTTGGAAATTTGTTTCAAGAACAATTATAGGTTATCTTTTCTTCAGGGGATCATTTTACCTGTATTCTGGTAATAGGAAGGGCTACAACTAACAAACATGACTGCTGTTTATAAAGTATATATATAATTGAACTGAACTGAATACTTTATTTGGCCAAATGTGATTAGACACACAAAGAATGTCTTTGGTACAGGAGCACCCAGTATACATGCAAAGCAGCAGAATAGCAGCAGTAAAGGGGGAAGAAAAGATAATAAGGATAAATTATAATGCTACAGCCACATTACATGTGTTAATAAACATTAGGCAGCACTGGGAGAATTAATTGTTCAGCAGTGATGGCAAGAGGGAAAAACCAGTCCCTGTGTTTAGTTGTTTTGGCATACAATGCCTTATAGCACCATCCTGAGGGAAGGAGTTGAAATAGTTTATGTCCAGGATGTGAGGGGTCTGCAAATATATTTTCAGCCCTCTTGACCCGTGCAATATAAAATGTATAACATTCCATTTGCCCTCCCAAAATTTTATGGACTTCTGCTTTGTGCAGTTCATGGCTTAATTGCTTTGTGCAGAAATAATTCAGGGTTATAAGGAGTCATTCACCTTCTGTACCAAATAAAACAGAAGAGAATGAAAATGAAAAAGAGATATATTTTTGGCCTCTAGTTCACATTGTTTTTGATTAACACTGAAAAACACTTAGGCTGTTCTCTGTCTTTTAGACTTTTAAGAGATATGTATTAATCAGCTTCAACTTAGCAAATTAAATAGGCAAAGTGCATGGACATGGAAAAGTTGTTTTACCTGCCCTGACTCCCAATATTATGGCTAATAATGTGTTGGGACATGGAATAAATTTGCAGGAAGCTGATTATGTGAGAAAAGGACAATTATTTGTTATTCAGCTGAGAAGAAATCAAGTGATAGGCATGTATCAACCTGCCCTAGATACTTAAGATGAATACAACAAAGGTTGCAATGAGACCACGAGACTAGTTTTTGCAATGTTATCTTCTTGCAAAATTCTATCAAATAACTTTGTCAATAAGCCTGATTGCGATTAAGGAAGAGATCCTTAGTAGCCAACAACTGCTAATTATGGCATTGTAGTCAGCTCATCTTAATCATGGCTTTGATATGCTATTCCAAATATTGATCTAAAATCCTGAAGCAGATATTAGTTGCCAAGGAAAATTAAATGGGGCACTGGAAATATTGCATTCTGTTGTTCCTGCTTTTGGGTGGATACAGGAGGATTTATTGGAATGAAGACAAGTAGAATGAGTGAAGAAATAGCCTTCCCTTCACCAATGAGCTACCACAGATGCCCAAAAAAGCAAATACATCTGAAAAACAATTGCTGACCAATGCAAAGATTTTGGATTACTTTGCCTTAGAAATAGGAGGCAAGAATTACCACGATGATCGACTTTATCATCTATTGGATTATTAGTAGAGTGATTAATATTAATTGATGTTAATTAAGTTATAGTGTGTCATGCCCATGCACTCTGATGTATTTTCTCCACTAAGTTGTTGAGAGAAAGGAGGCCAAAGGAGTGGGTGGCAGACTGTAAGAGATTTTTATTGCTGTTGTTGGATCTGCCTCAATCTAGATCTCAGAATTAAGGCCATTATAAAAGACTATTTTTGGTCATTGCTTGTCATGTTATTTTAGATTCCTTTTCAGCTCATAGACTTTGAAGATATGAACAGAGGTGGGGAAGAGATAGAGGCCATTGTTTGTTTATCTAACTGTTGACCTTCCTAGCTTATTCAATAAGTCAAGACTAGTCTTGCAGTTTAAAAGAGAGATAAATATTTATTACATTTATATGCTGCCATTCTCACATTCTCATGGTATCCAATATTTCCTTGTGAGAGGAACATCCCCCCTTTAAAGGAAGAAATAATAACCTTTACAGAAGAAATCAACTCTCAGTCTAGGAAATCCATATAATTATGGGCCAGCCCCAAATATTCTGTTACTAAGGAATGTGGTCAAGAAAATCGTGTCCCCAAATTCCCAGATGCACTTCAGTGGTCTTGATCTTTACATGAGTTCCATTCAGGCTTACAGCTGAATGATATTAAATATAGATATGATACTGAAACTGTTTGGGTTACCTAAATGGATAAGGAAGTCATGCCTGATGGAGGGAAAGTGGTTCCATTAGTTCTCCTGGACTTTATGGTCATCACCAATGTGGTACCTTTCTGAATTGTGTGGGAAGATTGAGCCACAGAAGGGTTATTTTAAAGTAGTTCCAGTCTTCCATCTGGTCACATATAGATAATGGTGATGGGGGAAACATAGTTTAATAACTATACCACTGATATATGGTAATCAGAAGTTTCCATCTTGTTTCTTATGCTGTTCAACATATAAATGAACCTGCTAGGAGAGGTTATCTAGAATGTTAAAGTGAGTGCCATCAACATCCTGATCATCTCTCATTATTCCTTATTTAATTTTATGAAAGCAACTGTTATATACTGTAGTTTAGAAGGCTGGATGAGAGAGAACAAGTCGAAATTACCTTAAGTACATACACGGTGACAGTGCTGCTTCTAATAGGAAACTGATGTTGGGGAACTGGCAAATCCCACATCCCACACACCCCAACAGGCTTTTAGTTTGGGAATGTGCCATCCATACCCCTTCTTGATAGTAATCCATGCATTGATTAATCTCATTTTCACTGTGCAAGGCACTCTGCACAGTTCTACCATTAAAAAGGATGCAGAAATTACAGCGGGTGGAAAACAGCTCAGCTGCTAACTGGTATGAAGTATACAGATTACATTACACCAGTACTAAGTAGTCTTTGCTAGTTGCTTACCAAATACAATTTAAGGTGCTCTGCTGACCTTTAAAAACCTAAAATAGCTTTGGGAATACCGTTGCTTACCATTATTCCAGAGGTTTTACTTCCTTTTCGTTAGCTAGGCAGCTACTTAAAAAGGAACCCAAATAGAAAAGAAAAACAAAACTGGAAACCTTACATCTTTGATTGAAACTAGTTTATGCTGCATGCAGTCACATGTTTTTAGAAGTTTTGCAAGAGATGAACTATCGCCTGGTTTTGGTGTCTGGTGGCTACTTTTTTAGTTACAGGTAGTAACTGCTTTCACTCATTTTAGAGGTGGATCTTAGTGAAAATGTTGGGGCCTGGAGCCTCAATGCAATTAACATAGGTTCTTTGATGTTACACTGGCAAGAACAAACCTGAGCAACTGTATCTTCCTTCTTTTTTAAAAATTACACTGCTGTGCTAAACCGCCTCACATGGGTACCCTTCTGCTTGCCACAATTTGGATTACAATGCCCAGACTCTATGGGGTGTGTGAGGCTGACGTTACTTACTACCATAATTGAGCCCAAAATTTAGGTTGTTCAGTGAGACATTTGTTAAGTGAGTTTTGCCCCCATTTACGATCTTTCTAGCCACAGCTGTTAAGTGAATTGTTACAGCTATTCAGTTAGGTAACTATTAGGTAATTAAGTGAATCTGGCTTCCCCATTGACTGACGCTTGTCAGGTTGTTAAAGCTGTTCGCATGACCCTGGGGATACTACAGCCGTCACAAATATGAAGCAGTCGCCAAGCATTCAAATTTGGATGCACACGGCCATGGGGATGCTGCAACGGTTGTAAGTGTAAAAAATGCGCAGAAGTCACTTTTTTCAGTGCCATTGTAACTTTGAATGGTCACTAAACCGTTGTAAATCAAGGGCTGCCTGTAAAAAGAGCTATCACTACACTATACTTCCCAGCTTCTGCCAACCTAGCAGTTTGAAAGCATGTGAAAATGCAAGTAGAAAAATAAGGACCATCTTCGGTGGGAAGGTAACAGTGTTCTGTGCTAATCATGCCGGCCACATGAGCACGGACAGCGCTGGCTCTTTGGCTTTGAAACGGAGATGAGCACCGCCCCCTAGAGGCGGGAACGACTAGCACATATGTGAGAGGGGAACCTCTACCTTTTTTTTTTTAAACTATACTTTGCAAATTCAGAAGTTAAAACTCTCAAAAGCCTGCTTCCGCTGGAAGATGTGGGGAACAACACACAACAGCACAGAAAAATCCTCTCTTCCAACGCCTTGAGCTGCTGCTTTCCTCTCTCCCCTCCCCCCTGCCCGTTTCATCTTGGGTAACCACAGATAACCGTCGATTCGTGGTTAGGCTTGGGTGCGTGTGTCCCCGTGCTCCGCTCCTTGCCACGTCGCGGGTCACATGACCTTCTGTCCAAAACGAAACCCGGGACATTTTTTGCTCCGCTCATCCTGTCAGCATTTCATCGCCTCACCCGAAAGCCTTTCCTGCAAAAAAAAAAGCAAGAGGCTCGGTTCTTTCTCAGGGAACCTCGTCGCGCATGCGCCAGGTGCCGGCGCGGCCGGGGAGAGCATTGACACCGGGTTAACTTTCACCTACTTTTGCCTCGGCTCGCTTGACAAAGAGAGGTAACTCGCGTTCAAACTCCGCCGGCCGCACTGCGCCTGCGCGGCACCGTCTCCGTTCTTCTCCCACTCCCCTCCCCCGCGATATAATCCTATTGTCGAAAAAGTAACCCGGAGTCACAAGGGATGCCTGTAATGTTCTGTGCTTTGCAACGTCCTCCCACCAGCGCGGCGTTTAAGATCTGGAGCGCTGAC
Organism: Pseudoxenodon macrops; assembly: GCA_032467955.1. Classification (NCBI taxonomy): domain Eukaryota; kingdom Metazoa; phylum Chordata; class Lepidosauria; order Squamata; family Pseudoxenodontidae; genus Pseudoxenodon; species Pseudoxenodon macrops. Next base: position 275,113 of record JANHFT010000605.1, on the reverse strand, counting down.
AAAAACGATTATTTTAAATTAATTAAAACAACCCCGAGGGCTTCGATGTGATATCTGCCTCTGCAGCTAAAGCCACGTTTTGTTGTTTTTCTCCGGACGGTTCGTCGTCATGCCTCGGTCAGTGTCTTGCTATGCTACACACGATCGTGGCATGAAGCTTTGGCAAAGTGAGCTGGTGTGCTCGACATATGGCGGTTGTAAACGGGAGGCCTATCTTTTGCCAGTCTAGCCTATTGTAAGAACCCACAGCCTTTTGTTTCTCTCCAGGCTCGTTTCTGGGAAACACGGGGTGAAAGCATGCTATTGTTCTCGTGGGCTGCTTGGAGAATAAAAGCCCAAAATAGGAATATCTTTAGACTGAGCCATTCCAGCTCTTTTTCTGCTTTCTTAACTCCTCCCTCCCAAATCAACTTTGGTCCCTTCCAAATAAGTTGGCCTACAATCCCTAGAACTCAAAACACACACACACACACACACATTGGCTTGGGGTCAGCTATTAAGGAGGGAAACCTTGGTGCCCCTGAATTTGGTTGAACTTCAGCTCTCTGGCTGCTCAGCAGTGCCAATAAATGAAGGATCCTGGGAATTGCAGTTCAGCGGCATCAAGAGGTCCACAGCTTCCTCCCTTACACCTGAAGACTACAAGATCCATCTCTCCATCATCCTCTGTTCCCATTTACTTTTCTAAATAACCCTATAGCCCTTTGACTACGAATCTAGGAGCCCTTTCTGCAGGCACACGAGCCATCGCCCAGGTCAGCTCCACCGCACATGCACACATGCCTTCTGCTGGCCAGCTGATTTTTGGGATTTGCAGGGGGCGGGGCATGTGTGGGAAATGTGTGCGCATCCGCGGGGGCGGGAAAGCTTCCTAGGGCTGCAGGGAGGCCTCCTGGGCCCAAAACAGGGTGTGGGGATGCAACACACACACACACACACCAACAGCCCATTTTTGTACCCAGGAGGCTGCAGGGAGGCCTACTAGGCCCAAAATGGGGGTGGGTCGCACGTGCATGGATGGGGGGGAGTGTGCAGGGGTTGCGTGTGCATGCGTGGGGGGCAGGCAAAATGTGTGTGGGTCTTGCATTGCATTATGGGTGCTGACACGCACGCTATCGTGTCTGCACACTCTTTCAGCACACAAAGAGAAAAAGGTTAGCCATCACTGATATAGCCCCTAATGGAGATGACTTCATTGGCAATTAGATGCTCGCTCATCATACCTATCTTTCAATTTGGGGGGCATTTTTCTAAACCAGGGCCATCTGACTTTGCCAACTTTAAAACTTGTGAACTTCCAACTCCTAGAATTCCCCAGCCAGCCAGGGAGCTGAAGTCCACAAGTCTTAAAAGTTGGCAAGGTCGGACACCCCTGCTCTAAACCCTCAGAAACCAATTAACGTTGACCTACAACCTTTTCTCACTGCCGCCATTTGGAGGTTGTTGGGTTGACTTAACTCTCCTCCCACCTTATCCTTTAGCTCATGCAGTACAGGTAGTCCTTGACGTATGGCCACAACTGAGCCCAAAATTTCTGTTGCTAAGCGAGACAGTTCTTGAGTGAATTTTGGCCCATTTTAAGACCATTCTTGCCACAGTTGTTAAGTGAATCACCGCACTTGTTAGTAATATGGTTGTTAAGTGAATCTGGCTTCCCCACTGACTTAGCTGGTTAGAAGGTCGCAAAAGGGGGAATCTCAGGACACAGCAACCATCATAAATATGAATCCATTGCCAAGCGCCTAAATTTTTGATCATCTGATCATGTGGATGCTGCAATGGTCATAAGTGTGAAAAACAGTACAGTATTCTTTTTCACTAAATGAACTGTTGTAAGTCAAGCATTGCCTGTATTGGTTTTTGGAATTATTTTTTTTAAAAAGATGGGTGGCTATGATATGGAACTGCAAAGCTGCTTTTGCCCACCGGCTTCAATTGAAACAGCCCGGTGAACTGGTGATGTGGCAAGAGGAAGGGCCAGAAGTTGGGTCAACTCCAAGTTCAGCATTGTCGCTGGAGTGTTTCCTGCTGGGTTGCAGCTGAGTTGGAAATTAATCAGCTCAGCTGCTAAAGCAACACAAGGACAACATGAAAACATACAGATGCAGGCCTGGTCTCAGATGGGCACAAAGGAATAGTGTAGATGCAATTTCTAAGACTTTATCGTCAAGGACATCAGCGTCCAACCTCTGTAGGCTGTTGCTGTTAAGACATGCCTTTCTGCAAAGAACTCACAATGATTTCTAGCGTTAACATCAAGGAGACAAAACTTGGGGGAGGGGAGCGGAAAGCAATAATGATAATCTAGCAGAATGAAACCACCACTAAAAGCAATAGCTGAGCCTGCGTTTTCCTAAAGATGAAGGCTACAATCACTAAAATAAAAATAAAAGCGATCCAATCTTTAGTAGTCACTATTGAAAAGGCGATGGCTCCATGGGCAACCTACTCACATTTTTTTGCCTGCAGGAAAATACAATGAAGACTTGTATGATGAGAGATGCCAATATGTATAACTTTCTCCTGCTTCTCTGCACCCATTAGTGCATAGAACTGGAAGTAATGTTCAACTGGTTTTATTTTTGTTTTTTTAAACTGCTGATAAACAGAAAAGGAGTCAGGCTTTTTTTTTTTTAATCCCCTCTGGTTAAAGAGAGATCCACTTTGAAGTGTTTAGAATGGTAATTTAATAATTTTTGGTGCATGAGTAAACTAGTACGATTCCCCCCCCCTATCTCCGTTCAGAAGCAAAAACCACTGAATTCAGTGGGGCTTGTTTCAATGCCTTTAGGGTTATAACCTAAATGACAAGTGGCAAGGTATTAAAGGGTGACAGGGAAGTTCATAAATAACTATAGCCTTAGGAGTTAATTATAAAAGAAAAATGAATACAATAAGACTTATAAAACATGATTTAAGCCTTTTTAACTGTAACATTAAAAGCACACTTAAAACATATTGTTTCTAATCACTCAATATGTTTTCTTATTTCCTTAAATGAAATATGTGATCAGTTATAGAATAAGTTCTGTACCTTTCGTAGTTGTGTAAACTGAGGACTCTTTACAGTTTCCATTTTTAGGAGAAAAAAAACATTGGAAAAGATTCACTATTACTATTCTTTCTTAAAATCAGGATTAAAATGGTTGGAGATGAATGAATAAAAATAAAATGTAACTATTAAAGAAATAAGAATGCTACAGTATCCTCCTTTGAACTGGGTGTCTCCTTCCAAATATTCCTTTGATCAATCATTGAGGTTTAGACCTGCTTTTGCACAGGCTTGTTATAAAGAAACTTAAATATAAGGAATAATTTGCACACGCCTTTAAGCTCATGGAAATAAGGTTGGATGAAGATACGATACATAATTATATTTTTAAAATTAAAATTCTGTGCTAATTTTTTTTGTACATATGTTTTCATATCTAAGTGTAATCTCCTTTCAAGTCAGTGTACCTAGTACTGCAGATTTCCACTTCAATTAATGAGGTATATAACAATAAGATATATGTTTACTGCAAATTTAGTCTGTTTCTGTTTAGGGAGTTATTTCCTGGGTAAATGAGCATAGGACTTTCATGAAAGACTGTTTCAGCAAAGCCAAAAAAAAAAAAGGCACGTTGACCCTTTCAGACTAATAAATTCTGATTTAAAAAGTATGTTCAATATTGCATCCTATTTCAAAATCTAGATCAAATGCATGGTTCTGAGGCCGTGGATTTTTTTTAAAATTAAAAGAAACGACCGTTCTTTCCTAAACGAGATCAAGTTTCAGTTACTCTTCTAACCATTTCCATTCACTTTGCAAGAAAAAATAGAACGGGGAGAGGGGGAGTCATTGTACGATGGTAAACGGCAATGTGCAATAACGCAGAAGGTTTTTTAAAAGTTTGTTCTTTTGCTCTTATTTTTGTCATCTCAAACACACACACACACTGTGTGTGTGTCTCTCTCTCTCTCACACACACACACACTATTCATTCTCCTAAAAGGTTATATTTTGCATTCTTTCCACTGAGAGAACCCCCACACTTGATCATGTTGAATGTTGGCAGCGCCAGAGCATGTTTTCAATTCTTGCTGAGTCTATTTCTTTGTGTATTTGAGGTTACTATCGGTCAGATCTTCACAGTGCGAGTGGTGCCTGCTGTAAAACCTCAACTATTCCTTTTACAGGAAATCATAGCTTTGTTATATGTACACCAATAGTTTTAAGCCATGTTTGCCTTCACTGCTTGCTTGCTTTCTCCCAGTGAGCTGCAGATAAAAATTTTCAGTGCATACCTTTTTCAGTTTTACTCCTCCAATTATTTCAATCAGAATAGAGCTGAGAGGGACCTCAGAGGTCTTCTAGTCCAACCCCCTGCACAAACAGGAGACCTTCTACCATTGCAGACAAATGGCTGTCCAGTCTCTTCTTGAAAACCTCCAGGGATGGAGCACCTACTGAAGGCAAGACATTCCACTGGTTAATTGTTCTCACTGTTAGGAAGTTTCCTCTTAATTTCAGGTTCTTTCTCCCCTTGATTAGTTTCCATCCATTGTTTCTTGTTCTGTTCTCTGGTGCTTTGGAAAATAAGTTGACAACACCCCCTCCTTTGTAGCAGCCCTTCATTTCTAAGAATTTCTCATTTCTAAGAAAGGTTTTGTGGACCAAAGTCTGCCGCTATTTTATAAGTAAAATACAGACAGAAACAAAATTTTAAAAACTTCCACAATTAGATAGTTGACCATGAAAATGCTTCCACTGGAATGACTAAAAGTTTCAAATTCATATTACATAAAAATGTAAAATTCTAATTGTTACTGGTGCCATAATTATGCCACCATGCTAAAAACCTAAATTAATTAGCAAAATAACAATTGAAAGAACAAAATATTTCACTATGTAAGCGTTTAAAAAAGGCTTAAGACTCTTCAAATGCTTAAGCAATCCACTGAAAGAGCTAGGCTTCTTATACCACCTAAATCAATACCGTTTTTTAGGGCTAATTACAACTGAAGCAGGAAGAATACATGGGAGATGAACCTTAAGGTCCTCCTTAAAATCCTTTGTGTATTTTAAGAATTAATAGGAGCAACAGCTTGAATTGGGTATGAAACCAAAATGGTAGCCAGTAGATCTTAACAGGCATGAGATGGTCAAAGTATATGACTTCCATTTACAACCAGTATCAAGGGGGTCCCTGGTGTACTCTGAGCTTGGTTGTTTTCTTGCAGATGTTTCATTACCAAACTAGGCAACATCAGCATGACAGTAAAATAACCAAGCTCAGAGGGCACCAGTTCAACTTTGAGCTACAAATATTCTGTTCTGTCAGTGACTGTGTTGCGGTGTGTATCACTTGCAACTTCCAGATCCTTTTTAAGGATTGCTTCACAGACAACACATTATAGTAGTCCAGTAGGGATACGATATTCAACACTATGAGGATGGAATTAACTTTTGTGTTACTTAAAGCTGGAAAGAAATCACTCTTGAGAAGCTGTCACTCTGTACGCAGAGAGCAAGGTGAGAGCAAAAAGCATCTCTCAAACTTCAAATTAGCCTCTCTTCCTTTATATTCCACAATATGGAGAGCATCAGAAACTTTGCCAAGGTTTTATAATGCACCTATTTCTCTCTGTAACAACCTGCACATTTCATTAAATGTATGACAACGGCTCAACTGCACATTTAAATCCCTCCTCCTTCTGCAAAATACTGGATAATTTATACCATTTCTGACATCAAAATCTTAGCGTCTTCTACAGCTTCTCTCTGTCCTTCCCACAATTTCAGCATTTGCCGATTATTTCAGAATTGGAAATAACTTTATACTATCAAGAATCCAGTGAATTGAATCAGACATTACTAATCTGGGACAGGGAAGAGGTGTGATTAAACAGCAACTCTCCATTTTGTAGCTGTCCATTTTAATGGAATGTCCTTGCTTGGCCAGGAATGTTCATGTTAAAAAATGGACTGAAGGAAAGAGGAACTTTACATGTGTCTTGAAATGAATCCCGAGTTCATGACCAAAGTTGTTTCCTTAAGCATCTCAAGTTCCTTTTCAATCTGACTTAAAAATAATTCTTGGCAAGTTGCTATTCAAAGGAAGGAAATGAGTTGAAAAGCTCTGATCAAAGAGCAAATATAAAGTTTCTGGAGAATCTCTTGAGTTGTTCCCTTTCACTTCAAGTTATACAAATGTTAATAAGTAGAGATTCAGGCATATATTTGCAATCCCCTGGTTTGCCTGTTTTAATGATTTAAAGGAGTAACATTACAGCAAGTGTGTTTCTTGTTTAATGTTGTCCTGAGATAGTGTGTAGGAAAGTGGACTAATACACCCATACACTCCACAAGTGACTGTTATCTTCAAGAGGTGCAAGTTACCGAGACAGTGACCAAATTTTCAAGCTTTTGTTATGTTTAATGAACAAAGTACAATAGTATATTTCTAGGTAGGTGTCCAAGACTCATTACATCAGAAAAGAATACATGGTTAATTGGTGGAATATAGCAAAGGAAGTAATGACCTAAATGAATAAATAAATAAACTAATGAAGTAAACCAATCTAATAAGAACATTATATTAAATTTATTTGATTGGCTTTAAATTTCACCGTTCCTCAAGGAGTTCAAAGCAGGATATTTAGCTTTAACTCCTTGACAGTGTATCCTTCCACCAATTTTTCCCACAATAACATTATGAGACAGGGAGGTAAGAAAGTTGAACTCGCTCAAAGTCACCTGGGGAACTTCAGTGGCGAACATCAATCGATCTTCCTCATCCTAGTCAAACACCTTCATCACTGCACCCTATTGACTTTTAACCTTAATGATGTTTCAACCTTATTTAAAGCACTATACAGTTTGAGCCTACTGTAGTCTACTTTAAGAGTGATCTCTGTGTGAATAGGAAAATATTATTAAAAGTTACCTCACTTTTTTATTTTGTTTATTGTTATAAGTGCATGCTGAAGTGCTTTATGCTAATATTGCCACCCAAACTCCTCCCCCAGTACCATGCCAAAAAAAGGTGGCTATGGCTATGTATTTTTGCATAAAAAGTAGGAAAAAGAGAAAAAAGGGAACGAAAACAACAACAACATAGAATTATGCCTCCTGTCCTTCTTTCTGTTTTTAGTAATTATAGTATCCTGTTAATATTTTCTCCTTCCTCCATATCAAGATTCAAATATTTGTTTTTTTTTAAGTGTCATTTTTCCATTTACTTTGCCTTTCTTCAAGTTCACTTCATAGAATCATTCTATGAGGCAGATTGGCTGCCTCTAAATATGATAAATTAAAAAAAAAAACAATCTTCATTACTTTTCCAACTTTCGCACAGGTAGGCTTGTGTGTTTGCAATGAACTTCCCTAACTTAGCATTCTACATTTGTGCTGAACCAGGGACTCAAACTGCCAAGTCTTTAGGTCTCCACTAAACGTGGGAAGCATAAATATGAAGAATTCCAGTCTGTGGAAAGTTGGTGAGATGAGTTTTACTCAATTTTGCTAATTAGTTATAACCATACTGGATGAATTTAGGATATTAATAGCCTGATGATTTACCTTAATTCCTCCATTTGAATTAAAGTTTTAATGCAGTTGTTTCATTGTAAAAAACAAACAAACCCCAACATATTGGCATTCACCTCCTGCAAGGAATCTATTGGTATTCACTTCCAAATGTAGTGTAAGCACACAATATTTGTTCTTGGCAAGTGGCCCAGGCCATTTCTAGCTAGTCAGTTTCTGAAATGCAGCTTCATATAAATGATTTCTTTCTTAGCCAGAAACAATAGCTTGCATGTTAGGAGAAAAGAGTTGCAGTTCATAAACAGATGAAGTCACTTTCAAGATGATTATAAGAATTCAACAACAACCAAGCAAGACCTACATTTCCCAGTACAGTTCTTGCCTGTAAAGGATTTGAATGGCATCTTTTTTTTTTAAAAGGGCAATAGCTCCGAATTGCAAGCACTGAGGAAAAATGCTTGTAAGTGCTTATTGATGGGGCAGAGGTCCTGTTTGTAAGATGGGAGCCTTGTCCCAGCAATAAATATGTGTATTCACAGCAGAAAATGAGACTTTTCTCAATTAATTTGTTATATTTTAATGTATTACTAAATGTAGCTCCCTTCCTGTTTATCCCAGTTCTCAGGGTTGTTTACAATAGTAGCGGATACTCAAAGTAAAACACCAAATAAAATCAGAACTAAAATTAAAGGCAGTTATTATAGTAATTAACAATTAAAAGCTTGGCAAAAGAGATGTGTCTTACATATTCTTAAAGACGTCGTTTAGGGGTCACACAGGATAAGTTCTTTTTCTGAACATGTTGTCTTCACCTTATGACCACAATTGAGCCCCAAATTTCTGTTGTTAAATGAGACATTGGTTTTGCCCCATTTCACGACTTTTCTTGACATAGTTGTTGAGTGCATCACTGCAATTGTTAAATGAATTTGAACTCCCCATTGACTTTGCTTCTCAAAAGTTTGCAAAAGGTGATCACTTGACCTCAGGACACAGCAACGGTCATAAGTATGAACTACCGTATTTTTCAGAGTATAAGATGCACCTTTCCCCCCCCCACTAAAAGAGGGTGGAAATGTTGGTGTGTCTTATACACTGAATGCAGCAATTTTGGCTTCCTGAAGCCCTGCCCGTGCATCCCATTTTTGCAAAAAAAAATAGGCCTATTTTTCTCAAAAACGGGGTGGCAGAGGGTTTGAGAGGCTTGTAGAATGTTTCTGTGGGCTGGGGAAAGGCAAAAATTCCCCCATTTTTCCCTTCCCTCAGCCCTCAGAAGCAGTCTGCAGACCTCCCAAACCCTATGTGCACCTCATTTTTTCTTTAAAATGGGTGAAAAATGGCCCCGTGCTTACAAAAATCAGGGTGCACAGAGGGTTTGGGAGGCTTGCTCCTGGGGCCGGGGAGGACAAAAACTTTTTTTCCTTACATACCTCTTTGAAATCTTGGTGCGTCTTATACACCAGTGCGTCTTAAAGTCCAAAAAATACGGTAGTTGCCAATCATTTGAAGTGTGATCACAACACATGGTCATGGGGATGCTACAAAGACCATAAGTTTGAAAAATGGTCGTAACTCACTGTTATCAGTGCCGTTGTAACTTTGAACAGTCACTAAATGAACTGTTGTAAATCAGGGACTACCTGTATACCCAAAAGATGGATTTCTGGCAGCTGCCGAAGAGCCTTTTCAACTGATCTAACGTGGCAGCTTGATACTGGGAGAGACTGATCCACAGATAATCTTTGTTATGCTGTTTTTGTGAGATTGGCAGGTATCCTAAATACATAAATAATAAGGCTTAACCAAGTATGTTCCGCACACATACAGCCCTGGACCGTTAGTAAGATTGTAAACTTTTAACATTATTATGTAATTTATATTCATTAACTATATAGCAATAGCACTTAAGACTTCTATACTGCTTCACAGTGCTTTACTCTAAGCAGTTTATAGAGTCAGCCTACTGCCCTCAATAATTTGGGTCCTCATTTTACCTTGGAAGGATGGAAGGCTGAGTCAACCTGAGTCATTATATATCTTATATGCAATCCATGACAATTCCTCCTAACTCAATGCGACCCAGGCAAGCCAAAAGGGTGGCCACGCCTCGCTGCAAGCTATTTAGGTTTAAAATACAATATCAGCATCTGGCAACTGGTGACCACAGCAGATCTTTCAGAACAGGCATCCCATGATAGTTACATCTTGCACTGAGTTGCAACATTTTGTACTAATTACAATTTCTGAACACTTTGCAAGGATAACCCCATGTCAACTGTAGTTGCAGTTGTGAAGCTGTGATTAATTGCCACGAAGTTCACTTCATTTATACCATTGTGGCTGCTGTCTTAACTTTTTTGACCACATCCTCCAGACAGACTTGCTAGGAGGAGAAGGAGAAGAAGGAGAACCCAATGAGACTTAATGTTGTGATTCAAAGATCTGTTGTTTGGAGTCTCAAGATGCAGAGCTGAGAATGAGTGGACGGTAGATATTTCAGGAATGAGGCAGCTTTTTAAGGGAAAGAAACAGTGATAGGCAGAGGTGGGTTCTGAATTTTCTTACTGCCGGTTCACTCAGGGTCATGCCTTGAGCTTGTGTGCGCCAGTCAAAAACTAGCTTCTACCCATTCGCAGAAGCAAAATCCAAGATGGTGGTGCCCATGGAGCCACCAACAGAACCGGCTCCATGACGTCACCACGGAGTTACTACCTACTCCTTAGATCCGGATAGAACTGGTAGGAACCCACCTCTGGTGTTAGGCCTTCCTACTCCTGAAAACATGCAAGCTTTGTGCAACTCTAATCACTCCACAACCGTTGGGTGGCCTTATGAATCTGAAGCACTGCAGGTCCAAACAGTCACCATGGCAACCAAGGAGACACAATTAAAGAGAATAACAGAGCAGGGAGCCCAGTGAAGACTCCAGGCTCCTTTCTGAACCTGAAGTCCTGAGGCAACAATCCTGCAAAATTAGGCCAATTAAATCCCAAAAACTTCCATATGGTTTAAGCTGCCTCTAAACTTGCTCCAGATTACACTGGGGGAATGTGTTCAAGGTATTTCCCATTTATTTTTCTTGCCAGGTCCCTTTTTCTCTGAAGGTTGCTAGGCAAGATGGTATCGAAAGCCTCAAAATGGTCAGCTTGATGTTTAGAAGCAGCACAACTCTTTGTGAGGAAACTCATAAAAAGTCTTTGAATTCAAAAAGTGGGCAGAATTGGCTCCTGAGTATAGATATGCATAAATAAAGATGGCATGGTTTGCCCTGACTTTTCTCCCTCCCTTCCTGGCTGTCCTTTTTTTTTCTATATAGAATTTTTATTAAGGAAATTTTTGAAAGAATAAAAATACAAATTTTGAAAAGAAAAAGTAAGGAAAGAAAAATAATAAGCAAGTAAAAAGGTGCAGAAAAAGAAAGAGGAGAAAAAAGGAAACGAAAGTTTATAAATAAGCAGCTTCCTGTTTTCTTAAGAGCCGTTACAAATACAATTATATTTTACCATGTCTAAAGTTACAACATAATTTCATTCTTTCTGCAATTTACCCTTTCTAATCATCCAACCCATAAATCACAAATTCACTCCCCCCCTTTTTTTCCCAGCAAAAAATCCATATGGGCTTTTCAATCACTAATAAATATTGTTCTTTCGCCAATAAAACTTTAACATTTGGCTTTCCATTTTATGTATGGAAAGTCTCTTTTTTAATCCTTTCTCTCCATGGAAGTGAAGAAATAATAGGATGCCTACCTGCGTTCATTGAATCTCAGCATCCATTCTGCATGTAGTAAGTTGCTTCTACTGTCTTCCAAGTTCTGTTGAGTTCATTTAAAGGAAAACAATATCTTGTTTTGACATATTTTGTATTTCCTTATTATATTTCCTATTTGGCTCCGAGACCTTGGTCTGAACGTTCCTTCATTCAGCTCAGGGATTTTGGGGGTAGCACAAAGTCAATAAAGCCAGTTTGGTTGTGTTGTAGTAGTTAAGGCAACAGGCTAGCAACTGGAAGACTGTAAGCTCTAGTCCTGCTTTAGGCATAAAGTCAACTGTGAGCTTGTGAGCCAGGCACTCTCTCTCTCAGCCCTAGGAAGGAAGCAATGGCAAACCACTTCTGAAGAACCTTGGCAAGAAAACTGCAGGGTGTCAACTCTGATTCGAACCTGGCTGAAGCTATCTTGTACTGCTTCGTAGTTGCCACGCACTATGGGGGGAGGATGAGGGGGAAATAATTAGACCGTCTAGTAGAGTTCTCCCATGGGAACCAAGGTCATTCCAACAGGTGGCAGTAGGAAGAAGCCAAGTGGTCGAAGGAGCCCTCCAGCTGCTTTGATTGGACAATGTGACCTGTGACACCTGGGGTGGGAAACTTTTGCTCTTTTAATTATATAGAAACCACGGGAACCTTTAGAGTTGGTTTTCACTGGTTGTGCAGATATGATGTGCCCAATAAACATGTTCTCTAAGGAACGTTCCTGCCTTGGGCTTCTGATTTCTTTGAATGCTTTACTTGGAACATTGACACAGGGACTTGCAGGCAGTCACCAGACGTCAACACTGTCACACACAACAAGACAGTAGAATATCAGTAGAAACTTCATTACTGCCCATTTCTCGGTAGACAGTTAGTGTTAGATCGCGCGAGTAAGGAAGACACGAGCCATTGCGACAGTCAGCTACCTTTAATGAATTCAGGTGGAGGCAATATCCGGACTGCCGGCAGGCTGCAGGGAACCCGCATTTATTGGATTCCCTGGTCGCCTGCCGGCC
>JANHFT010000605.1:223735-235708 GCA_032467955.1 Pseudoxenodon macrops | reverse complement strand
AGGGAGGGAGAGAGAGAGGGGTCAGTGGGTGGGTGGAGGCCCAAAGTCACCCATCTGGTTTTCATGGCTACAGTGGGAACTCACAGTTTGCCACTTTCTAGCATGGTGCCTTAACCACTAGACCAAACTGGCCTTTGCCACTATATTAGTTTGATTGTAGTTTTGGGCGGAAGGATAGTAAATTCATCAAGCTTCCCAAGCTACAGCTGTATAGGATTATATCCCCCATCACCTCAAAATCATATGTGGCATGTGATGGGTACATTAGTCCAACATAGCTGCAGGGACATAATGCTGTTAGATGCTTGGATTAAGTCCACTGTAAATCTTTTGTCTCTGTTCCTTATTCTGCTAACAAGAACACAAATAATTTGAACTGCCAATCTGCAACATCAGCAAAGATTTTAGGGATCATGGGTATCTGCAGCAAGAGGGACAGGATAGGTCAAATGACAAAGCAGGTATCACTGTGTCATGATGCAAACTACAGTATGTGGCTTGCATACTTGGGTTCAGCACTGGAATTCAAATATGAGAGTCTGGCTGACCTGACATTGTCCTCACCCTATTGTGGTTTGTGCCAGATGCTTATGTAAGGGACGTAGAATTTGGTATATAATATAATGAATGAAGGATGTCAGAGCCTCCAAAATCCAGTGGGGCCACTAATTAAAAAAAAAAAGTAAGATGAAGGCTTAGAGAAAATTCACATACATTATCCCATTCATTCTGCCTTGCAAAAATATATGTGGATGGCCTCCACTTGTAATGTATTTGCTGCAGGTTGGGGTCAGCAGTTTTGCCCATGGCTTTAGTCCATCAAAAATCTCTCTGAAGATAGATGGTAGTCTGTAATTTGCTACTTAAGTTTCCCACAACGGTAATCAGCTTTTTAGAGAGCTCTCCAGTTTTGAATGGATAAATGAGTAAGAAATGATGCTGGATTACAGTACTGTATACTGTATAGGCCCATTTGCTTAATGTTTCTGAAGCTGCTTTCTCCCCAGAGGTTTGGCCAGAACCTAATTGGTCCTGGATGCCTTCCAGCAGTGCGGATGTAACTCTTGAGCTGCACATGTCAAGCTAAGCTCGGTATTCGCCTTTCATACTGCTTCCTTCAGCCGCCATAGTTTGGAGAAGTGATTCAGGGAAGGAAATGCAGGCCAAGCTGTTTACTGAAGAGGTTCTGGTGGGAAAATCATTTTCGAACATCTCTTTTTAATGGAAGATTCATATCACATTGCTGCATTGGTGGTTGATTTTGGAATAATAAGAGACTTATTAACATTCTTTTAAATAAATATGATATTAAACAGAATATTGGAATGTGGAATATCCTGCTCCAATTTTCTTTTCCTTTATCCTCTTTTAGCTTCTTTCTTTTCCCATCTTAATTTCAAATACCATTGTCTCTAAACATATTTAATTTTATTGACTAGTTTTGGGAAATTCTCCTTCCCCTGCACTTAATTTTTATGTTGTTTCATCTCATTGGGGTTTCTTTTAATAACACTTTCAAAAATATCAATACTAACAGTGTAAGATTTTTCTATACCCTTGTTTAATACAGTAGGTTGAGTGGTTGCCGTAATATATTTGGATCTGGATATGGGCCCAATATCTGAAGATATTTTGAGAAGAATTTCCTCAATTTGATTGCAAATTGGCCTATTTGTCCACTATTAATTTGCCTTGCAAGACACAACTTGCCTTGCAAGACACAACTTGTACTAGTTGTGGAAGCAAAGACTGCTGATCCCCAGTTGTGAAAGGTGGATTAGATTCCACGATTTCTACATCATTTGCCTTCAGGATACGGTATTGGCAAAGGATTTTGCACCAATAAATGTAACGTTTCAGGATGAGATTTGTTTACAGTTTAGATTTTGCTGACTTACTGTAACATCCTCAGCGCTTGGATCTCTGCTAAATGTCAATTATCTAATTTTAGATCCTCATATTCATGCTCTAGTCTACATAGACATTGAGCAACACAGTTCTTCCGCCAACATGCCCACCATGGTTAATCACTGTGTGTGGCTGATCTTAAGATTTGCTTAACATGAAGATAGTTGATTTAGCATTCTGAATCTTTGAAAACATTTTCTGAAGGAAAAACATCAGAAATTATATAAGTAGGTGAAGGATTATAGAAGGGCTGCTGCAAAAGTTTCCTCCGGTGCATTTATATATATATATATATTTCCATTTGGAATAATCATTTGGCATATACAGAAATCAGATCTGCATACATTCCATTATGTCACAAGAAGAGGATTGGCATTCCAAGGGTTCATTAATATGGTTTGACTCACAGCCTGTGAGTCCCTGTATCGTTGCAAGGGAACTGAGTCTGGACCAGCCTTATCTAGCCCCTGTCCATTTTGAAATAGTGAATTATAACTCTAATAACTGTTTACAACTCTAATAACTGTTTATTCTCCCCAGAATAATAGCTAAGATTTTGTGTGTTTACATGGTATAAATACATGTACATATATGCATATATACAAAGGACTCCAAAATTATTTTTGAAAATAGACTCCAGTCAGACGCCTGCACAAAAGGAGAAAAATGTTTGCAAAGAGGGGCCTGAAAAATAACAGATAGTATTGAAAACTGTCTACGAAAGATCAAACACTATTCAGAGTTGGAAACAAAAAAGCATCTACTGTCTGTCTGGTTTTTCGTTATATAATAAGTGCATAAGGGGAAAAAAATCCCTGACATTTGGGAAACTTATGAAAAATAAAGTCTGCATTAAGAAAATTTACATAAGGTATCTTATGTAACCTTCAGTATATATTTACATTTTGGGAGAAATTGCATATGAAAGTTCAAGAGAGAGAAAATATGAGTGAGTAATGGACGTGGGCTGGAAACAAACCTTCCTCCACTCATCCCATTCCTTGCTTAGTGGACAGGAATGCTGCTATTGCTTCATGAATTAATACAGGTTGTCCTCATCTTACAACAATTCATTCAGTGAGGGATCAAAGTTAAAAAAGTGACTTATGACCATTTTTCACACTTAGGACCATTGCAGCAACCCTATGGTCACATGTTCAAAATTCAGATGCGTGGCAGCTGGTTCATATTTATGACCATTGCAATGTCCCATGATCATGTGATCCACTTTTGTGACCTTCTGACACGCAAAGTCAAGGCAGAAGTCAGGTTCACTTAACAACCGTGTTACTAACTTAACAATTCACTTAACAACAGTGGCAAGAAAAGTCGTAAAATGGGGCAAAATTCACTTAGCAACTTCCATTTTGTGCTCATTCGAGGACTACCTGTAGTATACCTGATCCAAGGGCATGCGGAAAGATTGAATTGGGAAAAGCTACACCTAAGAGCAACATTTTGTTCACATAACCTTTTTTTTTTTAATCATACTTACGTCTACTTTGTTTTCCTTTGCTTCATCATAGCAAGTATGTTAGTTGGTTTAGTTTACTTTATTGATTAGCCCTTGGGCCATTTCAAAGTGCAGAGTTCCAGACACAAATTATTACTAAAATCTGATAAAAACAATTTAAAATGAAATTGGAATAAAGTACGATTTAAAATGAAATTGATCATACCAAGTATGGATAGTTAGTAACCTGCTGCTTCTCCCCATCTCTTCCAGGTCCAACTACTGATTGAAATCAGTTGGCCATTGTTTATCTTCTTCATTCTGATGTCTGTGAGACTGTCTTATCCACCCTATGAACAACATGAATGTAAGTTTAAAAAAATGCCTGAGTTCTTCAACTTTGATGAAGGAGAAGTAAGAAAGTGAGAGGCAGATTGCATAAGGACTCAACTATTTCTGACCTAGAAAGATGGAAGTTAATAGGGCTGACAAAGGTTTGGGCCGTCAAAGTGGTCTATACTTGACCTTCAGCCAGTTAGGTTCAGTTTTGCATATGGCCATAACAGCTGAAATCAGAGTTTTTATTGCAATTCATTTCTGCTGTCAACAAATGCCATTGCTAAAGGTGTGCTGGCTTGACCGCTATTAAGAATATTAAAAACTCTTGCTAACTTAGCCTTGAAGATTTCCTTATAGCCCTGTGCTTATTAGTATAATCCTAACCCTACGATGATTCCTTACAGGGGTGGTTCTCAAACATTTTGATCTCAGGGCCTCTTTTACATTCTTAAAAAGCATTGAAGACTTCAAAAAGCTTTGGTTTATATGACTTATATCTATCCATATCTACTATATTACAAATTAAAACTGAGAAATTTTGAAATATTTGTCCTTGCAGACCCCCTGAAAGGGTCTGAGAGATTCCCAGGAGTCTCCAGACCACACTTTGTGAACCCACTGCTTTAAAGTGATTTATTTCACACCTTCACATATTACTTAAATGACAGAGCTGTGTTATTATCTGTAGCTATTTGGATGGGTGTTTTTATTAATTGTTGGCAAATAACAAATTAATCTTACACAACAGAGAAATCCTAGGCGTACAACAATGTGGAATATTTAATTGGCCTTCTTAAACTCTTGTATATACATACTCTGAAGTAAAACTCATTGCCTTCAAAAGGATTTATTCTCTGACATTGATGGCCAACCTCACATACATGCATGCATACAAACATACATGATTGCTGGGTTGATATATATAAAAGAATGCTACTCTACATTCAGTAATAAGCGGCATTGTGTATCAGAGGCTAAAAGTGCCCATAATTTGTTGGGTGAGAATGTACTTCGCTCGCATCAAAGCAACCATTTTTTTTCAGGACAGCTGAAAGAAGTTTGAGAATATGATTCAGTTCCTGAAACACAGAAACTTGTTCAATATGTTCCTAGTTAGCTTTACTCAAACAGGATTTCCTTTTTTCAAAAAATAGCAACCCTGTGGTATATTTCTCCATAATAATTCAAACTTCATTGGCTGGTTAGAGAGAAGGGATTTCAACAGAGGTAATTAGGCCTGGTGAAATGTCTCTTGCATAATTTTTAATACTAATATAGTAAGTCAGTGAAGATGTTCAACTGAAGCCAGAAAAAAATAGAGTGAATTTCATCCTTGACCATGGAAACTCACTGTCAGTCAAATCGTATCTTTATGGCCATAAACCAGCATAAGAAGGAGAGAATACAAACAATTGATAATTTTAAAAGCTAAACAAAATAATCAGTGTTTTTACCGCTTTATATTCACTCTTGTTTTATTTTTGTTTATATATATATATATATACATTTTTTTCTAAGCATGTGTATTTTATATGATCTTTCACTTTTAAAATTACTAATTTTTTGTTTCCCACCCTTATAGCAATAGCACTTAGACCTATATAGACCTTCACAGTGCTTTTACAGCCCTCTCTAAATCAGCATATTGCCCCCAAAAATCTGGGTCCTCATTTTATTGACCTCAGAAAGATAGAAGGCTGAGTCAACCTTGAGCCAGTCAGAATCGAACTGCTGAACTGCAGTCAGCTAGCAGTCAGAAGTAGCAGCCTATAGTACTGCATCCTAACCACTGCGCCACCATGGCTGCTATGCTGGTTCATAGAAATCTTTCTATGCCTAAGAAATATTTGATTGGTTGATTCACTGAGGTAAATTCACCGGGTGACTGGGCCAATCACTTCTCCTACCCCATCTAACATAGTGATTATTGTTATAGAGAAAAATATTTGGGAAAGGAAATCTGCGTGTGCTGCCTTGATCACCTGCAAGTGGGATATACAGGTAGTCCTCAACTTGCAATAGTTCGTTTAATGACTGTTCAAAGTCATAACAGCATTGAAAAAAAGTGGTTTGTGACCATTTTTCACTGTTACAACATTTGCAGCATCTCCCTGGTCATGTGGGCAAAATTCAGATGCTGGGCAGTCGTTTCATGTTTATAACCGTTGCTGTGTCCCTGGGGTCATGTGATCACTTTTTTGTGACCTTCTGACATGCAAAGTCCATAGGGAAACCAGATTTAGTTAACAACCATGTTTCTAACTTATCAACTGCAGTGGTTCATTTAACAACTATGGCAGGAAAGGCCGTAAAATGGGACAGAACTCACTTAACAAATGTCTCACTTAACAACAGAGAATTGGGGTTCACATGTGGGCTCAATTGTGGTCGTAGGTTGAGGACTACCTGTAACTTTAACAAATACAGGTAGGCCTGTAAACAGGTAACTTTAACAAATACAGGTAGGCCTCAAATACAATTGAGGCCAGAATTTATGTTGCTAAGTGAGAAATTTGTTAAATGAGTTTTGTCCCATTTTATGACTGCAGTGGTCATAACTGTGAAAAACGGTCATAAGTCACTTTTTTCCAGTGCCATTGTAACTTTGAACAGTCACTAAATGAAAGTGTCCTAAGTCGAGGACTACCTCTACATGGAACAAGATCCCTGTTGTCTTTTGCACTTGTTTGCCCTTTCACAGTTTGCTTATTGGCTGCATATCTTATAAGCCATTGTTTCTTGTTGCCGTGGATCATATGTGTCTGAAGAGAGTTTGGGTGGGGGAGGCATAACTGTAGGACCGAGAAGTTTTAAGGATGACGTCATGCAATGTCCTAAATATTTATCCTCATATTTTCAGGTCATTTTCCAAACAAGGCCATGCCTTCGGCTGGAACATTGCCCTGGGTCCAGGGGATTATCTGTAATGCCAACAATCCTTGCTTTCGTTCCCCGACACCTGGAGAGACACCCCGCATTGTTGGCAATTTTAACGAATCTATGTGAGTATTTGCTGTTTATTAAACTTTGGCCTGCTAACGTGAAGAAGACAAAACAACAATGCCTTATCAAGGGTACAGGCTGTTCTTTGATGTACTCAAGGGAAGCCTTTGTCCTTTAGCACAAACGAGGAGCAAAAAGTGTGCGGGTTTTTTTTGGGGGGGTAGAGTGGATATTATAAATAAGGAAAATGTAATGCAAGACAAATTATCTACCCTGAAAGAAAGCAAGTTACTTAGAACATCCTTTGCATGCCTCTACAGCTGAGGGCTACCAAGAAATTTCGGGGCTTATGTTATCCTTTGCATAGGGAGAGATAGCTGTTTATTGTTTGTCATGCCCTCTAGGCAGGCCGGATCAGGAAACAGCTAGTTTGATGTAGTGATTAAGGCACCTGGCTAGAAAATAGAAAACCATGAGTTCGAATCCCGCCTTAGCCAGGAAAGCCAGTTTGGGCCAGTTATTCTCTTTCAGTCCAACTCACTTCGCACGGTGGAGGAAGAAAGTGTGTGGAATACGTCCACCGTCTTGAATTATTTGTAAAAATAATAAAGGTGGTACAAAAATTAATTAATGCTTCAGGAAGGCCAGAACTGCCTTTAATGAGATTGACTAGTATAATAACCATCTTGCAAGTCTGTACTGAAGTGAATTAGGAAGCCGTCTGTCTGAGTCATGTCTGAATGTTACCTCATTGTTCCAAGAAATGCTTCAGCCCCTTGTGCTTAAGTGATGCTTCCTGTACATTTCCAACAAGGTTATCTTCCTTATTCTCTATCCCATAATCCTGGTGGATATGCAAAGACCATTGCTTAATCTGAAAGACTTCAAAGAAGCATTCTTCCCTGATAGCCATCCTGTAAATTCTTGCTTGTGGCTTCAGGAAGGCTATTCCCTCTACTCTACTTCATTGGTGATCCTGGAGATAAGACATGTTGCCTTTCTCCTCTTAAGAAACTGAGGTAATGGCTGTGTTTACATGACAAGCTGAACCACCAACTAGCCAATCATATCTCCTCCTTGTTTGCTTTGCAAACCAAACCAAGCCAGTTCAATTAATAGATGTCTCCATATGCTCAGAAACAACACTTAGAAGCAATTTATAAACAAGTGCTTATGGGAATATGATCATGTTGATTTAGCAGAATAGCGCCCAATAATATCAGACACAAAGTAAATGTGGATACAGAAATTTTTTTGGATCCATTTGGGGGATATTTGAAGCTGCCTCTCTCATGATGACTAATAATTTTCCCCTTTTTGTTTCTTCACTCTTGCCCTCATTTCCTCAGTGTTTACCGATTGTTCACTGATGCCAAACGTTTGCTATCGTTTAGCCAGGACAGCAGCATCAAGGATGTACCTCAAGTGTTGACAAAAGTGCTGAAATTTGGGAAATTTGCCTCAGGTATGTGAACCGAAAAAGGAATACGGTGCATTTTGCAGAGATTCTTGTCCATAATCTAGAACAGTGGCAGCTTTTGGCAGATGTGTGGACTTCAATTCCCAGAATTCTCCAGGTGGCATTTTTCCAAGCTGGAAAAAGCATTAGAATGGAATCAGGGCTGTATTAGAACTAGGGGCTGCTATCCAAATGCTTGCAAGCCAAATTTTAAGCAAGAAAATATTTGTTTCACTCTTGCAATAAATTCTTTTGGGGTGGGAGGATGTATTCAAAGTTCTGTCAGGTCAATCACTTCCCACCCTTTTACTTTGCCCTGAAATGATCCCAAACATATTAGCTTGTGCATTGTCCCCATGAAAATCAGTGGACCTTCCTTGTAAGAAAATTAGGATGTGTACCATCTTAATATGAAATATATCATTATAGCTCTTTTGCAATTTTTTTCTTTGAAATGTACTTTGCCTAATCTTGCCTCTATCCCATCATAGTTGGATGGGGTTTGAGTGGCAGTGCATACCTGTGAGTGTCTGTAGCTGCTTTTTCTAGCATAGGATCAGTAAGGGAGGAAAACCCACAAAAGTGAGATGGATGAAGAAAAAAACCATCTCTCTTGCCAGCTGGTGACTCATTTAATTGCATGCATTTGATCTCCAGCTCTTCCCGTTTATGCAAACAACTGGGCAGAACATTTTGCTGCTTTCATTACTTCTAGTTTGTTCCTCTCTTCACCTCTCCAACCTTTTGCACTTTTCTATGGACATTAAACCTGGGGGGGGTGGAGGGTTTTATTAGGAGGATTGTACGCTTGCCCTGAGAGAAGAGCTTCTAGAAAAACGTACCCCTTGATGCTGATTTTATTTGGCCAATATTACTCTGTGCTCAACTTAAAACCACTTTATATTGCATATATTGCAGCCTTGTCTATTTTGCGGCTTTCCCTTTTCTTTTGCCAAGCTCTAAGGAGAGGCTTTTGTTGACTGAGTGAGAGAGAGAGGGTGTTGTTGTTAGTTGTGAAGTCGTGCCTGACCCATCGCGACTCCATGGACAATGTTCCTCCAGGCTTTCCTGTTCTCTACCATTCTCTGGAGTCCATTTAAGCTCACGCTGACTGCTTCATTGACTCCATCCAGCCATCTCATTCTCTGTCATGCCCTTCTTCTTTTGCCCTCCATCGTTCCCAGCATTAGCCTCTTCTCCAGTGAGTCTGACTGAGTGACTGACTGACTGAATGAGAGAGAGAGGAGGTAGTAAGTAAATCATCCTGATGGTTTTCAGAGTGGGAAAAATATATATGCCTTTTTGTCACCTTAAGGGCTGGCACTGAACAAATGATGGGCATGTGAGCAACACTTTGAAAGCATGAGAATGTTGCGTCTGACTAACAGGAATGGGTGTGTTTGTGTAAAAAGGGAGACTGTGTGAAAGACATATTGTAGTGCGAGCAGAGGGGAGGGAGGGAGATCAAATGACAACGAGCTTCTCCAGTTGAACTGTTTTCCCCGGAAAGATTTCCAGAGGTGGAAATTCTTCATTGAGTTGGGCAAATGGCAAAATCAAGATAATAAATAACATTGGAAAGCTACGTATTACATTTCAGTTGTCTTAGGTGCTTTATAATGATAGCGTCAGTGATATTTATTGTAACTTTCTGTGCCGGGGCTCCAGGGAGAGAGGCAGAAATAAGGCTGGGAAATCATGACGTATCACAGGCCATTTAATGGGCTTTTAGTCAAGGCAAATTACGCACTTTGATTTCTCAGCGCTTACTTTTAACTGCTGCTATTCTGCTAGGAAAAGAGTTAAGCGCAGTAGACCTCAAAGTGACTTTTTCTGACACTAATTCTGTGAAATATATGTTGGCAAGTTCATTGGAGAAATCTGTCTTATCTTTAATTTGTCATTTGATATGCCTATTATTTGATGGGCTCCATATTGTGGGTATGAGTTATGGTGGACAAAAGTGTGTTTGTCCTCTTTAAGTTACACTTAAATTATTTCCAGGAAAATGGGTGAGAAGCTCTTACAGCAGTGGCCAACAATTTCTGGGCTCCATCTCTGGCAAATTACCACTTGGCAGCAATGAAAAGTATCTTTCAGGATTAGCTAACCAATTGCTGAAGAGTACAAAGGGAAGTCTTGAAAATTCTCCTGGCGTTTCTGTTTCCTTGCATAGAATGGTAAAGAATGCTAATCCTTTCCTTTGACTAAGTTTAGTGGGCTGTTGGTAAGGAGGTCCCCGAAAGGGAAAGACTGTCTGGGAGCTCAAAAGTGTTGGAATTTCTGAGACTAGATGGAAACATATTTTTAAGGGGAAGAAAAAAAAAACAGACCATAGAACAACAGGGACTGATGGCGAAAGGGAAGGAGAACTGTCTGTTTGAACCAAAGGCAGTTGATGTGGCAATCAGAATGCAATTTCCCTATGCTTTATTTCTCAGGGGGGGAGGAACCACTTAAAGAGAGTCCTCAGACCTTTGTTTATTTTATTTTTATTTTATTATTTATTATTATTTTATTATTATTATTATTTTATTTATTTATTTAGTTTGTCAAACATGTACGAGATAACAGGTATAAGTATAAACGTGAACACAAGAAATGAGTACAAATAAATGGGGACAGTAGGACAAAGGGATGATAGGCACTCTGGGCCACTTATGCACGCCCCCCTTATAGACCTCTTAGGAATGGTGTGAGGTCCACGGTAGGCAGTTTAAGGTTGAAACTCTGGGGTTTGAGGATGTAACAACGGAGTCAGGTAGAACATTCCAGGCATTGACCACTCTATTGCTGAAATCGTATTTTCTGCAATCAAGTTTGGAGTAGTTTACCTTGAGTTTGTATCTATTGTTTGCCCGTGTATTATTGCGGTTGTTGTAGCAGACACTTTTGTGTACTAAACTGAGGTCAGACCGTAGGTGGAGTAATTCAATGTTGTCCAAGCCCAAAATTTCAAGCCTGGTGGTATAAGGGATTCTATTGTGAGCAGAGGAGTGGAGTCCTCTTCTCGTGAAAGTTGATTAACTTTTCTTGCAATAGCAGTCTGCCTCCCTCTTTCCTCCTTTCACTGCCTGGTTCTATTTTTATTCTATTCCATTTTTCTATTCTATACTCATCATCCTGTGATCTGAAAGGACAGGACACAAAAACGATGAAGCTTAGCCATACCACCATGTTGCTCCCCAAGCATTTTTCCTTCATCCATTATAAAGTTGCCTTGAATGAAATGCTTTTATAATACAGGGAATTGCATTTTGCTAACCCCTGAGTGAAATTGAGATGTGATATTTTCTTTTGCTTTAGAGAAGAAATGTCCATGCTTCTTTTTACAGCAGGATAAGGTCTCTTCCGTTGTTTTCCCATTGGATAACCTTCCCAAGTTTAGTAAACTCCTGATATGGCAGTTTGTGTTTTTTTAATTCCCAGGCACAGGAAAGTGATAGGAGTGATGCTTCTGATGCATCTGTGGAGTATCAAGTTGAGGGAGGTTATTGTGGCCTTCCAATGAATGTTTTAATTCTTCATGCAATTGTTTTTTCTTCATTAAACTATTTTTTTTAACCACCACTGCCCCAGTGATTCTCCGGCTCTTAGCCAAATTAACTGCAAGTTTCTTCACTTGTGGTTAATTTATAACCTTTCTCGTGGTTCGAGTCAAGGTATGTACCTTATTTTCTGCCCCAAAATATGTAATTTAAGAAAGAGTTGGATGAGGTTGTCAGTACAGCTCTTAATTTAAAGTTTAAAAACATTTACTTCTACATTAGCCTAGGACAGTGTTTCTCAACCTTGGCAATTATAAGCTGGCTGGGGAATTCTGGGAGTTGAAGTCCAAACATCTTAAAATTGCCAAGGTTGAGAAACACTG
>JANHFT010000605.1:213060-223635 GCA_032467955.1 Pseudoxenodon macrops | reverse complement strand
TCCCACCCGTTCAATTTTCTTTCCACTTTTAGTAAAGCTTGCTCCTCCTTGCATTTAAAATGGGAAATACCATTTGGTGGAAATGTTTCTGTGTCAGGCTGTAATTTGCCTGAGCTAAGCTGATTCTGTCTTGGTTGTCTAAACTCATTGTCAGCAAAATATTTGTTTTGTTCAATATCAAGGGTGCTTTAAAAAAAATGCAGTACATTTTATGAATGAGTTGTAGCTTTTCTAGGGGGGAAAACATTGAGAAGACCAGCGCCTTTAAGAAGGATGTATGCATGCAAGAAAGCCACTTTTTAATTACCCTGGTGACAAATCCATATTCAGAAACGTAATCAGGGCGTGATATTCATGCTATATCGTGTAAAAAATGGAGAACAACATTATGGAATATATGGGGAAGGTGGAGAATCAGAATGTCTATCTTTGCCATCAGTTTAGCAATGCCTCTGCAGCTAACGATGAGAAACCACAGTGGCCAGCAAATATCAGAGGAGTTTTAAACTGCTTGGTGGCTTCTGTCATGACAATCAGTTTGTAGGCTAATAGTTTCAAGACTTAATAAAGCACCACAATGTTCATTTAGTATTAATTAGGGAGAAAAGCTACCACACAGTCATGTTATCATGTTTGATCAATTCTATTCCCTTTTAGAGAAAGAATAAAGCCAAGTGCAGGGGGGAAAAATGCCTGTGATCCTTCCAAAATACAGATTTGTGGAACTTCCAAGTTGCATAATCCCCAATCTATCTGGCCACGTCATCTATTTATCTATAGATGAAGACTGTTATATCTAGACTAGGGAGCACCAAACCAGAGGAGTAAAATGTTAACCTCCAATCAATGAAGACTTTCAATACATTTGTTTATTTGATTTATATCTCACATTTTCTTCAGGTGATGTACGTAGGGCTTCCTGTTCCTGTTTCTCCCTGCAGCAACTTTGTGAACTGGTTAGAACAGGGGTCCCCAACCCCGAGGGCCGTGGCCGACTGCAGGGCTGTAGCCTGTTCAAAATTGGGCTGCGGGAGAGATGGGCAAGCACGTGTCTGTGAAGTTCCACTTGTGCGAGCAGAGGGTGCTTGCAAACACACATGAACCTCCATTCACGCAAATGGAGCTTGGTACATACAAGTGCCCTCCACTCGCACAAGTGGAACTTTGTGCATGAGCACAAGCGACCTCTGCTCGTGTGCAAAGCTCCATTTATGCAAGTGGAAGGTATGCACGCGCCCTCCACTCTCAGAAATGGAGCTATCTGCGTGTATGTGCCTGCCACTCCCATGATACACACACACACACACACTGCCAGGCTGACAAGATGAAAAGGTTAAGACTGCTGGGTTAGACGGAAAAACCGTCTTGGCTTATAGTCATTCTGTGAGCCTTTACGACTAAAGGTGAAGTAGAGCCCAAGTCTCCCCACTCCTAGTACAAAACTCAACCCGTGCTGGTTGGGGAATTCTGGGAGTTGAAGTCCAGAAGTCTTAAAGTCGCCACAGTTGAACATTCCTGATTGAGAGCATTGCACTACCCTCAAAATGTTTCAGATATTACTGCACATTCGTTGCTATGCGCCAAACTGAGTCACTGACTGGTATTGGTATATTTTGAAATTCACAGATTTAGAGCAGTGTTTTTTCAACCTTAGCAACTTTATGACGTAACTTTACATTTTTACAATAATTTTGATTCCCTAGTAATGGCAGGCAGCTGAGTCTGAGTCAAGAGTTCGGCGCAAGAGAAATTACGAGTATGCACGTATTTGATCTCGAATTCAAATAATTGTTTCTGTTAGTTATATTAGTTAAAACGCTCTGCTCGTTGAGGGTAGTGTTGAGCCTTTCCAGTTTTGAGCATACAATAATATCACTGTCATTTATAAAAACAAAAGTCCATGTCTAATATTTTCTAACTTTTTAAAATTGCCATAGAGATATTTTTTTTAAAAACATTCTCTTTTTCACCTACAGTCCTGGAAACCTTGCAACTGACTGCAGTGTCAGAATCAAAGCACCGTATCATTACACACAGAAATAATTAATCCACCTTTTGTTGTGGCAAAAAGATCTCTTTTTAAATCTCTATTTTGTGGCTTGCCGAAGGGTCATAAATAAACATCGTCCTTGCTGGGAATCTGTTTATCTTGTTTCCTGTCAAAGCACTTAATAGCCTGGGCCTTGCTCTATGCATGGAAGCATCTTTAGTCCGAAGCTGAATTTTGGTCTTCTATCCAATAAGTCCTACATGACCATGACCATTCCTGGTTCCTTGCATAATTAGCTTTTTCTGCAACTCGGTAGCCTAACTAGTTCTGCCATAATCCCTCTATACTTTTTGGCTGACTAGCTTTCCTTCTGTATTTTTCATTTAAAATAAGGTCAAAGTCTGAGTGAGTTCAGCATTCTGTATTATACCGTAGTTATACATTATGGTAGCAAAACAGTTGCACTCAGAAAGTGTGCGTGCTAAATAGGAATGGTGTTGGTATAGCCCTTTTCCTCTGTTCTTCCCTAGCAACATACTGTTGATGGATGAGTTGACTCATCTCTTTTCTTATTTATTTTTTTACTTCTGCTACAGAACCAAGGTTGTAGCTCTCTTTAGTCACTATTTGCTAGTTGGACGTAGTGTGCTAAATTATTATTTAATCATGGATTTCTGAATGAGCAGTGCTTTGGAGGATTTACCACCTCCTAAACAATAAGCCATGTTTACAAATGACCTGTTTGGGTTCAGATAAGACATGTAAACCCATAACCAACAAAAAACGAGCCCTGGTGGAGCAGTGGTTGGAATGCAGTATTATAGGCTAACTCTGCCCACAGCCTGAAGTTCAATCCTGATGGGGCTCGAGGTTGACTCAACCTTCTGAGGTCGGTGAAATGAGGCCCCAGGTTGTTTGGGGCAATATGCTGACATTTTAAATCACTCAGAGAGTGCTGTGATCTAAGCGCTACTGCTACAAAAATCTCTTCTACGACTTAAATCAATCCTTATTCACTTAGATCCAACTTTTCCTTTCCATGATCATGACCAATGTAGCCACAGCCACTCCTCTCTTTCTAGTCTCAGCTGCAATGCTCCTTAGCCTATATCATATAGGTAGCCTTGTCTTTTCAATTCAGTTTTAGTATGAAGTTAACCATTGCTCATTCTTTGATCCTCATTGCAAAGTGTTTACCTCAAATGGCTTCTGCTTTTTAATATGGATTTGCTGCAGTCACGCACAGTTCAAAATTCATGGTTAGGCAAATGGCATGTAGCCTTCCTTTTATGGAGCAGAAGAAAGCAAAATAATGGAGCAACACAACTTTGCACTAAAGGAGGGAAAGACAATCAACCCCTACGTGCTAAAATCTGAAATAGTGCTCCTGTGATTTTCTATAAATGTTATGGAAGGTTGGATGTCCTCCAGAAGGCAGATCAAAATGCTCCTTTCCTTAGCTATATAGATGAATTTGTAATGACTAAACATATTCATAATTGAAAAATAAACCAATATTTTAAAACTATTTATATACTATTTCAAGCTTTGCTAAATACGGTGTGTATATCAGAATCGGGAATCTGATTATAAGAAACAGGGTGATAGAGTGGAACACACTTTGATCCACTCAAAAGACAGTGGCATTATGTCGTAGAAAAAGACATTTCTGATTTTGCCAGTCATAGGGATTCTCTGTGATTTCTTCTCCATAGAAAAGATATATCATTCCTGTTTGGTGTTGGTTTCCTTCTTGTAAAATGCAGCCCTTCTGGCCTCCCACCTTAGACTGTAAGCCTGCCATAATTTACAGTAGCAGAACTGATGTATATACGGTATGGTCTACCCAAGAGCTACGAACAGTGAACATTAAACAGTGATGCGTGCAGCCTATTATGTTTATGATGCTGTCAGTTATATCTGTGGCTTTAAATTGCATTTCTGGATCAGAGGGCACCCAGGGTGGGAGTGAGGCTTTGGGTTGAATATATATGGGCAGAAGTCACAAGTCTGAAAATGATATGCTTTCCTTAGGGCTAAGTCAATTTGGAGTTTAGCAAGAAAAATCTGTAATAATCCTAGCTATAAAGCTGCTAGATGTTCTCCGTTTTCTTCTAGGTAGACAATGACTGTCTACCATTGTCTATATTTTGGTAATAGGTCGGATTGATTACATGGGACTATTTTCCAGATTTATATAACACAAGGCTTCTGGGAGATTGTGTCTATATAACCTAATTTAGCTTGAGATCTTCTTTAAAGCTTCCATAACCTTCTGTTCAATATCTGAGATAAGGCAGGCAGTATCCAGAATCAGTATTTTCATTTTTAAAATAATTCTCTCCCTGGGATAAATGCTATTAGCTAAGATGACTTTGTGTGTTTTTATTTTAATGAATGTTTAGGTAAGGCTTGTCTGTGTTTTCCTTTCATTTTGGAATCTTTGCTAAATATGTATATCAGAATCAGGAATCTGTTTATAAGAAATAGGATGCTAGAATGGTGCACCCATTGATCTCAATTGTTCTGGGGAACACAGTGACCTCTTTGTGTCAAACTGTTTGGCAGCTGTTTCCAGCCATGCAAGATTTTTGCAGTTTTCTTTAGCAAGATTTATCGGGTCAAAAGGGATAGGCTTTGAAAGAATTTGAGCAATTGAACTATTTCCAGTTAGAACTGATTTATCCCTAATATATTATGGTGGAGTAGACGATCCGCCATCTGCATCAAAATAATAAGCTTCATGTTATTTTGTTATATACAAGAACAATACATGCATGATGTCAAAAAATGGAGCTTGCATGGGCGTAAAGCTGCTGTAATTTTCCTCTTCCCTGCCCCTTCCCGCATGGATGTCATCGGAATGGAACTTTTTTTTTTTAATTTCTTTTTCCTGTCAGCTTTCTTGTGATCCGGAGAGGAAGTTGTTTTTTCACTGATAGCAGAGAAGTTTGCAGTGGGGTGTTTGCATAACAGCCTCCTGAATAGTATCGGCAAGGGAACTAACCGTTACATCGTGTTTCTAGTGACCCAAGGAGGCTTCAGGACTAAAATCAAACTTATTTTTGAGATCCATAATTAGACTAGGCCTCTCACCTAAGTTGTGGAAAAGAGACACTCCCTCGCCCCGCTACTGAGCCTGTGGGGATAATAGGAATTGAAGCTCCAAACAACTGGAGGGTAGCAAGTTGCCTACCTATTCTTTGCTGTGACACCACAATATTTCTTTTGAACTTTCTTCCCAAACGTCTTCTTTCCCCTCCTCTTCTTTTTTTCTCTAATCGAATTGACTCGAGACTATGACAAATAGCTCTAAAAGCGTTTTTTCATCCTCAAGTAACCTCTCGCCAGCTTTAGCCAAGCCTTTGTCTCAAACCATCTGCTGACAGTGATTATTTTGCTTGTAAGAAACAAAAAAAAAAACCCCGACAAGGAACTAACTGGGCGAGAGAGCATTGACCGACAGTAACCCCTGAAAGTTCGTGCTTGAGCTGAAGACTAGAAAGTGCTTCTTTGTCTCATAATCTTCTACTCCGATTGGTGTGTCTGCCATATTGAGTCTGACTAAGACGTGGTGTCACGATGGGTCGGACATGACTTCGCAACTAACAAAAACAAAAAAGACATGAATAGTTTGGAATGGTATAAAAGGAGAGAGGAAAGCCCATTTTTCTTAGCCTGTGGAAGTTCTGCCTTCTTTCCACTCCTCCTACACAGACACTTCTTGTCTCGTTCCTCCTCTGCAGGTCCTGGGATTCTCATTCCATGTTTCCTGGCACTCTTGAGCATTTATATATTTATAAACCCTTTGAGCAGATTAATAAATAAAAAAAAGCCAGCTAGTCTTCCTGATGATCCAACATGCTTTTCCCACCTCTGTGACCCAATGCACGGTGCTAAGGTACCTCCTCCAGTGTGGTGCTCTTCAAAAATGCTGGGATTGCAATTCTTAAAATTCCTACTCAGCATAATTATGGATTTTCCATGGTGAAAACAGCAAAGCAAAACAGAACACAAATAAAACCATTCAAAGAGGGCCAGGTAGTTTTTCAAGGGCAGGCTTAACGCTTTTGAGGTAAACAGATCTTCACATACATTCAAGGAAAGGGAAATATATGTACTTTCTTAATTATCTGTAATTCTGAAAGTGTTTTAATTGTTTTCCTGGCAGATGACATTTCTCCAAAGGTAGCTTGTATGTAGTTACCAACTTGCCTAAGTGGCTAAAAAGTTGGGAAAGAGGTTTATAAAACCCATCAATTGCACTCTGATTCTTTTGAATTTTATACCTATCATGCCTTAATTAATTTTTCTAAAAACAGTTGTCAGGTGGGCTATTACAAAAAGTAAGGGCACTCCAGCTGAATTGGCAGCTTAAATAAAGCCACAGTACTGAGCTAGAGATTAGACTGTCTTCCTTAGCCAGAGATACAGTTAGAAGCAGAGATAAGAGTGATTCAGGCCAGAGGCAACGCAAAAACCTTGATTTAAGAGAGGAGGAGAAAACATTTTCCACAGAGCTTTCTAAATCCATCCCAAAAGTTAAATGGCCAATCCAATCCTTAATGCAAGTCAAATCTATGCCTATTTTTCTCCTCCCTGCCCTTTAGCATTATAGGTAATCCTTAACTTACAACCACAATTGGAATTAGATTTTCCACCACTAACCGATGAGGTTAGCACGACCTCATCACTTAGCGAAGGCAATCCCCGGAGTTCAGGTTGCCATTATTAGCTTAATGCCAAAGCTGTTAGCTGAGGCAACTTTCTGCCAGCTTCCCACAACCAAAGTTAGTGAGGATACTGGCAGGACATTGTACCAGCCTAGCAGGTAGGTAACTGTCTACTGCCATGTGGGGCAGAGAGCGAGAAGGTGTGCAAGGGTACAGGTGAGGATGCAGGAGAGACACACAGGTCAGGAAGGGTGCATGAAAGGTCGGGGATGTGGGGGTGCAGCGTGGATTGAGGAGAGTGCATGGGAGTGTGGGAATAGCCAGTGTAGCATGATCACATAATGGTTAGACAAGTGTTGGGCAGAAGAAACTCAACCCAATGACTTGCCAGCTTCCCCATTGACTTTCTGGAAAAGTCAGCAGGAACATGTGCTTGTGGGCTATTTCTCAATTAGTCATAAGTGGGAGCAGATTGTCAACTGCCCAGATCATGATCATGTGACCACAGGGGCATCAGGGGCATTCGAAGGACAAGGAATAACCACCATTCATTCAGTACTTTCATAATGTCAATTGCTGAACAAATGGCGAGGACTAACCATACAGTGTGTTTGATATCTCCTCATGTTAAACTGGCTGCACTACATAAGAACTCTTAGCGGAACCCAACATGGATAGATGGAAACAAAAATGTCTTTCCTTTCTGTATACATTACAGAAGCATTTTGGGTTTCCTCACCCAAACCATTTGAGCATAATATTGATTTTCTCCCCTATTTTTTTCTTTTCCTTCCTTGCCACAGAATAATGGGATTGCTAAAGATGAGCGTATTGCTGTTAACTTATATTAATGTAGACATCTTTTTAAAATGACTGTTGACGTCATTTAAAAAATCCGTTGTTTTATTTTGTAACGGATTTTTATTTCCTCATTGCCCCGCAGGTGTCAAAGTTCAGGATTTTCTGGTTGTCAACGAGACGTTCTCTGAATTTCTCCACCACAATGCTTCCCTATCGCAGCCTGATATAGATGAAATCCTGAATGCTGAGGTCAATCTCCATCAGGTAAGAAATATCCATTCTTAAACTGTAATGTTCCATTATCACATCCAACCCACCCAATTGTAGGGAATTAAGAAACAATCTCTGGAGGATAAGGCAGGTATGATATAATTTTAGTATTATGAACCGTGATGAAGAAGCAGAAAAGCTGATTTCCCTATGATAATGTAACATCTGGGCAATATTTCTAGATCATTACATCTGGTTACTGGATAAGTGTGGAAGACTTGTGCAATTTCACCAAGCTGCCAGAACTGGCTGTTATCAACAATCGCAGTCGGGCCTTAATTTGCTCTATGCCGAAGGAACAACTTGCTTCTCTAGAAAGAGTGTTTCAGGATAATATGGACTTCATAAAGCCATTTATGGTAAGTATGATGCTTTCAACGTTACTGGGGTTACAATCTCTTTTTTTTTTGTAACACTGCAAGGATATGGGGGAATGGTATATCTAATTCATATGTAATGCATTTCTTTATTACTTCTTGTCTCGTAGATTTGGTTGCTTGATGCAACCAACAGAATCCTTTTTTTGTATGTGTGATTCTGTTGCTCTTCAGTCTAACCTGGCGAAGTCCAACTTTTTTGTTTACTTACTCAGTGATCCATTTTTCTGTCTCCTCTTAGGCTTCTCCCTCCAGCTTTTTCCTCTGCTTCTTCCTTGCCTGTACCACATTTCCCTCAAGTTTCAAGCCCTTTTCTGCAAGCTTCTTGGCACCACTTTATCATGCAGTTTTCTAAGGCTCCAGGCTGATCAGTGATGGGTCACCTGCTCTTTCACCTATCCTTTTCTAAGCTTGCATATCTGTTTGGTTCTCCTTTTCTCCTTGTGACTCAGATAATTTAGTCCAGGTGTCAGCAATCCATGGCTCTGGAGCTGCATGTGGCAATTTCATCCCTCTGCTGTGGCTCCCTGTTGCTCAAAATATGCATCACAACCACCAATGTGCAACACTCGTTGGCACGCAATGTGTTCAGCTTTTCAACTGCCAGTAGGCCAACCATGGACAAATCCAAGAAAAGAAAAGTTTCAGAAGAAACCAGAAGCTTTAATTCAACTACATATGCTAGTTTTGTGGCCACTCAGGAAATAATCAGGCACGGGAAGGGTTTTGTGGCTCCCAGTGTTTTCTTTTATGTGGGAAACAGATCCAAATGGCTCTTTGAGTGTTTAAGGTTGCCGACCTCTGGTTTAGTCCATGGCAATCAGAGAGTCTGGCTGGACTTTATATTGCCCTTGGCTATGATGTTGATTTGTGTGTGTGTGTGTGTTCAGTGATTAGAGCAGGCCAGTTCCTCTCTCTCAGCCCTAGGAAGAAGGAAATGGCAAACCACTTACAAAATATTATCAAGAAACTCAGAAACGTGTCCAGGCAGGTGGTAGAAATCAACATTAACTTGAAGGCACACAAAAAAGGCAGTCTTTGAAGCTTCTTATTGCCGTTTAGCCCTGAAGAATGCTATGTCTCATTCAAGACTTCATGGTTGAACAGGCTTAGCTCCAGAAGGCACATGGGTCCAACCACTATTCTCCAAATCCATCTGTCTGTTGCAGCAAGCTTGTTCAGCCAATCATAAAATCTTCATAAACATCACTGTACCGAAGTTCTGTTTCCAATACGATGTAAAGTTGAGGCTCATTTCAGAGCATCCTTTCCCCCCCCATCTCATCAAAGCTCATACTGTATCTCCACCAGCAAAGCTTCATCAGTTAACAGCAGCCAATGTCATCATTCTAGAAGTATAGGATGTAAAGGCTTCAGAAATGAGACATGGCTTAATATGCAGTTATCTCGATTAACGTCCTAGGGATGAAGAGCCACAGACAATAAAGACTCTCAATTTAATGTGGAGTTTTGTCTTTTGTTTTGTTTTGTTGGACTAAGAGAATTAAAAAAGACATGGCCTCTGTCTCTAACCCATCTGTCCCCAGCGTGACGCCCTTCAGATGTGTTAGATAACAGTTCCCAGCACAACTGGTGGGCTCCTGGTTGGACAAAGCTGCTTTGCTATCAAAGGGAAGAGGGAGGAAGAGAGATGTTTAAACCAGGGAGAACAATTTTACAGACTCAGTTATATGGTCTTCTGTCGGCGTTTGAGGCTGCTTTTCATTAGTAATATTTCGTGAAACACAATATGAATAAGGCACGGTAGAAAATTCTCCTCAGTAATAGTTTGCGTCGTTTCCTAATCTTGCGTTGTCAACATAATAGTAAGGATATAAAAACTGTATTAATTCCACATTATTTTCCTTGTTCTTATACTGTGTTAGCCTGCTTGTTCATTTTCTGCTTTTCAGCCAGTGCTACTTCCCAAAATGTCTTCAGAGAATTAAAATTCACTATGTATTATTGGCACATAACAGCCATAGATTGGCCCAAAAAGCCACAGCTGACTTTTTGATGAAGTTTTCCTCACTGAAACTGAAATATCTATGGCTTGGTGGTTTGACTCAGAAAAACATTGGAATGGTATTTCAGCTCCCAATCTTAGTCATTCTATATTCCATTTGCTGCTGCTGACGCCCTTTTGTCTATGATTCTTGTCTCTCATAAAATTGTGGTTTCACCTTTTGTTGGAAAACAAGAGGCCAGTTATGACTTGGGAAAGGGGCAGTTGCTGATCTCCGATGCAAAGCTCTTCAAAAAATAATGTATGCTATTGTTCATTTGCCCCCTCATATTTAGATATGGCTCATTTTAATGCAGAAATCAAGTTGCAGGGGATATAAAGTCTGCCACCTCTAAATACTGTATTTTTGGGAGTATAAGACGCACTGGAGTATAAGACGCACCTTAGTTTTTTTTTGGGGGGAAAATAGGGGGGGGGAAATCTGCCTACCAGGTATTC